>JAKSZP010014664.1:0-137928 GCA_022478985.1 Massospora cicadina | reverse complement strand
GCCATCAAAATTGAAAAGTGATATGATTGTCGGAAAGGAGTCATTGAGCTTATCCCAAATGATGCAAAGGTAAGTCCCAGGTATTTTGCTTGGCGTTTGAATTGCATCATTGCACCAATTGTTTTTGGGGCTTCCCAAAAAATTCCTGCAGCTTGCTGACTTTGTTGAGATTGGAAATTGGGTCTTGATTTGTCCCAATTTTATTGATTTGTTGTTATCAATGCTTGCTGGCTGCATTTGATTTATTGTTTGACACTTTTGGGCTCAAACTGGCTATGCGCTTTATTCCACTTTCTAATCAGAAGCAGAGTGAAAATTGACATCGAACATAGGATTTTTATTTCTAAATAAATATTAGGGTTAGTATTTAAATAATTATTTTTGTTGAAATATAAGCACTCAGATCATTTTGATTTTCTTTTTTCAACTGGAGGATGTTTTATAGCTTGGCCAATTTCTTTTAGATTTTTCCCAAAGCTGAGAGAAGCTTATCCATTTTTCTCTCATCACAGTAGACAGGTCCTAGCATTCAATAGTCACCCTGCTGGGTGATGTCCTCAAAAACTCTTCTCTCCAAGCATCCCACATCCTCTTGAAACGTTATGCTTGGTCCTGTAATAAATTATTGCCTTCATAAATCTTTTTCTTGTGACTCTGGAATTTTGACTCAAGTACATACTTTTTAATTCTTCAGGCTTATTTAGCAGGTCCAGCAAGGGTTTCAGTTGACTGAGAGCTCGGAAATGCAATAAAGTCCTTTGGGGCACACTCAAAGGATTTCCTTGAAAATTAGGACCCAACTGTTATTGGGTCTTTGGCCATTCCATCGGAGGTAAGTGAGGAAGATCTGCATCTAAGGGTGCTCATGGCAGGTTTCTTTATCATCCAAGGTTGAGTGTAACTCCTCAGGGCGCCTTGGAAGCACCCTGTGAACAAGCACAGCTGTCAGGGAGTTTCCCCAGATGCGCTTGCTGGTACTAACACTGGGTAACCTGAACAAGTAGGCTGACTGCAAGGCTAGCATCAGCCAATAGGACAGGGGCGGCTCCAGACGTGACAATGGACAAGAATCCAATCATTTGAGTAAATTGAACTTAATAAAAATATAAGATAAAATAAATTCTATGATTGAAAGTGTTTTATTAGACTAATATTTAGGGATTTTTATAGGGTATGTGGGGACACGTGCCTCAAGGATTATTGTGGCCCCATCCAAGTAGTGATCACCCCTGGCCTTCTGGATTGCCCACTATTCTGATCCTTACTTGGATCAAGCCACCCTCGTGACCAGGTCAAGTGATATCCCAGGTCACATGTCTCAAGGAATGGGGATGTAACGTTTCCTCAAATTTGAGTAATTTATACCAAGCCTGAATTTGATATACGTGTAGATTTGACTCTTATTCTCGAATCTATTAAGACGTTTGGGATTTACACTCCTTGAATGGGGATATCGGTCCTTCCCCTGGATAAGGCTTTCACCTAGCCCAGGGAAAATCTGACAAATGGAGGCTTTAAACATGAGTAAACCTCCCACTTTTCCTCTTCCCATGGAATCATGTCTAGTTGCTCTAGAAAAGCAACTAGCCAGCGCTTTATCCCATCTCAAAGAACTTTATCAGCGCCCTTTAAAACCATTTTTAAAGACAAATACATCCATGTTGAAGGAAGCATTGTAAATTTTTGATGTTTATGAAGCTGTCATGCATGAAGCAACTGATAAGCAAAAAGTTTAACAAATCCTTCCTTATTTAATCCGCCTATCACAAAAGATGATAGTTCCTTCCCTGGATCCTTTTCACACTTGGGCAGAGGTGAAGGAGGCTCTTTTGGCTGAATTAGTATCAAAGCAGAGTCTACACAGGGAAAAACGGTCCTTTATGCGCCTTAGCATGTATGAGGGTGAACTGCTCATTGCCTTTGCTGAACGATCTTACCTCACTGTGCAAAGGCTATCAACCTCTAACATGCTCATCCTTGATGATGCTATTGCCGTCCTGTTAACTAGTTTATCTTCTCATCCCACTCTTGCCATGCACATCATCTCAGTGAAACGCCATTTCAAAATATATTTGACCTAGAGGAGGCTTTATTAGACGTTGCCAAATATAATCATGTGTAACACCCAATGAAGCTGAATGGAAACTTTCCTTTCTAACAACTAAGGAGTTTCCTCTTGTAGAACAGTTGAGGGTGAGCTCATTGGTGCCTATCCTCCCTAGGAAACATGCTCCCTTAGTGCGACTTAAGACAGATATCCCTTCCTCCTGTAGGTCTAAAACCTATAATGCAGTCAACACCATGTTTCCACACACGCTCACCAAAGCTGCTGTGCCTTCCCCTCCAGCCAAGCCAGTAGTTGCATGCCCAGAGACTACCAAACCTCATGTGGCTGTCTCCCTACCCTCAATAGCAGCTTTGCTAGTGGTTGAAAACACCCCTGGGAATGATCTGAGGGGGGCAAGATGATGTTGGTTGCTACTTATTGGGAGCTCCTGCAGAAGTGGAGGTCCCTGGTCAATTAGACGCTGAAGGAGTAGACAAAGCCACTATACCTGAGGAAACGTACCTCAGCCAAATTTTAGGGTGCCTGAGAGTTATTGACACTGCCAGTGATGGTGATGAGCTCATGGATGATTTTTATTTGACATCTTCAGCGGGTCCATACCATGAAAACTATCTTGGATAAATACCCTGAAACTGCACACAAATTATCCTCCACTTTTCAACTCAAGGAGGTCTTGGCCTTGTCGCCTAACTTTAGAGGAACATTTTCAAAGGTTATAGTGGTCATTCAAAAAGCCTGGGTAATGGCCATCTTGGACACTGGCTCCCCAGTTAACGTGATCTCCAATAAGCTTATCAAGAAATATAAAGCTAGCGCCTGATTTGGAGTACATGCAAGAATTTGGAACCGCAGGTCTTAACAATACCCATGCTATTGGGGCATACTCTTCCCTTCCCATTCGAATCAAGAAGCTTATCCTATCAGCCCCTGCTGTAGCTTTAAATAACAACGCATATGATATGCTCATTGGCACTCAATTTATGATTGAGTATGAGGGAATAGTCAACCTGAAGTAAGGGTACCTCTCTCGTTGCTCAACTATGAAGTCTCGTTAGTCTTATCCAATAAAGAACCCAGCAAGCATGAATACTCCTGAATAATTGAATCCCCCTCTCAGCTATACCTTTGTCTTATACCACTCCTGGGTGCAACACAAAGAAATTCTCCAATTCAGTGGATGCTAGGGAAGGTATCCATTTTTATGCTGCAGACGAGGTCTTGATTAAGCCTGGTGAACAACGAGTGGTTGACACAAAAGTTATGCTTCTAATCCCACGCCATTGTTTGTTGCACCTCATAAAATATTGAGGGTGTTAGTCCCTTGAGCCTCGGGTATTGCCTGGCGTTCTTGACCCAGCTTATCAAAGGCCTATTACTCTGATGTTGGGGAACCTCACCTCAAAGGACATAGGTGTAAAAAACAACAGGATATTGGCAGGGGATTGTTAGTCCCTGTAGAGGACATTGAAAAAATTCACCCCATTGGCTCTATGATGGATATGGGTCTGCCAACGGATAACCTGGCATGTACCTTACCAACGTCCATATCTTGGATGAGCTGACCTCAGATGAGTTGGAAAAAGTTCATACTCTTCTAGACAACTATAGCGATACTTTCCAAATCAGATAATGACTATGGCCACATGAAGAGCTGGTGCCACTCCATTGATGTGGGTGATGCCCATCCCATTTGGTCAAAACCTTACCGCAAATCAAAGGTGAAGAACAGCAAATGAGGACAGAGCTTCAGCAGTTACTAGACGCGGGGTTGCTAGTTCCTTCACAAAAACCTTGGTCTTCCCTCCTCTAGCTGATAAAAAAACGGAGGTCATCAGATAGTCATGGACTATTGCAAGTTAAATAACCTCACAAAAAATGATATCTATCCTCTACCTCGCATTGATGATTCCCTGGCCCAACTCTCTGTCTATAAATTCTTTCCACCATGGACTTGGCTAGTGGCTATTGGAAAATGGACCTTTCCCTGAAGATCAGGAGAAATGTGCTCTCATTTGTAGTGAAGGTCTCTTCCAACCAAACCAATTACCTCAAGGGTTGTGCAACGCACCTACAGCTTTCCAGAGTGTGATGGACCATATTATGCAAGACTTGAAGTTAAGTTGTTTCATTGTCTACCTCGATGACATCACAGTATTCTCAAAAACTTTTAACAAACATCTTTATCTCCTGATGGAGGTGTTTCAATGACTATGTAAGTCAAATATCAAGTTAAAGCCCTTGAAGTGTACCTTTTCCAAAGAAACTGGATTTCCTTGGACGCTTCATTTCTCAAAAAGGAATTCAACCAATCCAATATAAGGTTAAACAATCTAAAAAATGCCTCCCCCTAAAAATTTAAGGGATATTTATGTATTTCTAGGGATTATGGGATATTTATCATCAGTTCATCCCTAAGTTTGCCCAGCTCAGAGAGCCTCTTGTCCGCCTATTGACCAAGGACACTCCTTTTCAGTGGGGGTGCGGAACAGAAGGCTGCTTTTGAGACGCTGAAGCAACTGTTGCAACAACGCCCCATCCTACGGCACCCAGATTATAATAAACCTTTCATCTTATACACTGACGCCTTGGACTATGCTGTTGGGGCCATCTTAGCCCAATTGGATAAAAATGGTGTAGATCATCCCGTATCTAATTTTAGTAAGATGCTGTCAAAGTGGAACGCAACTACAGTGTAACAGAGAAGGAGTGCCTTGCCATTCTGTTAGCTGTGAAGCACTACCGCCCTTTCTTATATGGAACTACCTTCCTATGGCTACTGACCATGCATCCCTAAAATGGTTACAGAACATGAAAGACCCTACTGATTGGTTAGCTCGCTGGGCTCTAAAGCTCCAGCCTTATGACATGAAGATTGAACACCGTGCTAAAACTGTCACATGAATGTTGATGGTTGACTCAGCTACCAGTCCTTCACTTGGATAATAGTGAGGCAGAGAGGTTACATTACCTCTTAATGACTCCGATGAATGGGAGGATGAAGATGAGCCTGTCCAGAAGATGTTATCCTGGCACTCCCATAACAATAAAGTGTAGAATGGGTAATTGTATAAGCAGGTGGGTGCAAAATGGCTGCCTTACCTTTGGCCCTCAGAATGCATACCTGTTATCATAGAAGCTCACTCCACTCTAGTCATGGAGGGTGTAGGAATCTAGCTTACTTGTGCTCACTGGTGCTTACGCCGCTGGATCCCACAAAGGATTTTAATAAAATAAATATAAGCTCTACTATAAAGTTTGGTTTTTATGATATTTTTATTAGAAGTGCAGGGGTAAAAAATAAAGTGATATATCTCAATATCCAACCAATCAGTATTTAAACTGTTTTGAGGATTGATGAAAATTTGAGGATAGAGCTGTAATAGCTCAGCCGCATTCTGAATTAGGAAATATGGTATATGTTCCTATCAGATCATGGGAAATTTAAGTTACTTTTTGGCAAAACGATAGTTAGGATGGGGTTTTGGAGCAGTATGTACCCATGCAGTAATGTTTTGATGTATTTCAACCAATCACCACTTAATAAAATACTTTCACCTTGGGGGACCTGCACCACGCCTATAAAAGGGGTGGTCCCCGCGTAGGTGCTTGAAAGGACCTGGTTGTGGCTGGGGGAGTACCATCTGATAGTTGCACCAGGATCCATCATGTGGTTGGAGTAATTCAACTGCTTAATCTTACATTTATTGCCTGTGAAAAATTCAAGATGGTGTTACTCCAATTTGTGTGTTTCTACCAATAATGGGCCATGGTCTTTTGGTTATTATCCTCAATATCTTCATTATACTTGTTTAAAACACATTTAGGTTCATAAAACGCTTGTAAATGGCCAACATTTCCCTAGTTCTGCATATTTTAACCTAATACATTCTTGCTCTGCAGCTGAGAGAGAAAATTTCTGACATCACCCCCCTCAAGAATGTTGGGGGGAGAATAAGGTCAGAGGAAATGGCCATGTACTCAGTTGATGGTAATTCCTGTAGCTAAAGATGTTATAGAGAACTAATTGCCTTTTTTGTAGGTGATGGTGAAGGGACCCTCACAGATTGATCCAAGCTTACCGCTTCTAGGGGGTTGCAGTTATGGTAGTATAATAGCATTATCAGGATTTTCCCTGTGCTAGGTGAAAGCCTTGTCCAGGGGAAGGAACGATATCCCCATTCAAGGGGTGTAAATTCAAATGGCTTATTAGTTTCGAAAATAAGAGTCAAATCTACAAGTATATCAAATTTGGGGCTTGGTATAAATTACTCTGAATTTGAGGAAACGTTACATCCCCATTCCTTGAGACATGTGCCCTGGGATATCACTTGACCTGGTCACGAGGGTGGCTTGATCCAAGTAAGGATCAGAATTGTGGCAATCCAGAAGGCCAGGAAAAAACCCTACTTGGATGGGGCCATGACGATCCTTGAGGCACGTGTCCCCAAATACCCTATAAAAATCCCTGAATATTAGTTTAATAAGATACTTTCAATCATAGGATTTATTTTATCTTATATTTATTAAGTAATTTATTCAAATGTAGGAGTCTCATCTATTGTCACGTCCAGAGCCTCCCCTGTCCTCTTGGCTGATGTTAGCCCCTTGCAGTCAGCCTACTTGTTGGATTCCCCAGAATTAGCACCAGCGAGCGCATCTTGGGGAAACCTGACAACTGGTGCTCACTACAGGGGAACTTCAAAGGCGCTTCCTGAGGAGTTACCCTTAACCTTAGATGATAATGAACCCACCGTGAGCACGCTGGATGCAGATCTTCTAACTTACCTCCAATGGAATGGCCAAGACCCAACAACAGTTGGTTCTAAATTTCCAAGGAAATCCTTCAAGTGTGCCCCACAAAGACTTCATTTGCTTCTGAGCTCCCAGTAAGCTGAAGCCTTTTCTGGACCTGCTAAATACGCCTATTAAATTTAAAAAGGATTTACTTGAGCCAAAATGCCAGCATCATAAAGAAAAAATATTATTGAAGGCAATGATTTATTATAGGGACCAAGCATCACGTTTCAAGA
Organism: Massospora cicadina; assembly: GCA_022478985.1. NCBI lineage: Eukaryota > Fungi > Entomophthoromycota > Entomophthoromycetes > Entomophthorales > Entomophthoraceae > Massospora > Massospora cicadina. Next base: position 130,830 of record JAKSZP010014664.1, on the reverse strand, counting down.
GGATGTGGGATGCTTGGAGAGAAGAAGTTTTTGAGGACATCACCTAGAGGGATGACTATTGGACGCTAGGACCTGTCTACTGTGATGAAAGGGTCATGTTCAAAAACCTTTCAGCTTTGGGCAAAATCTAAAAGAAATTGGCCAAGCTACAACTCATTTTTTGGTCGAAAAACAAAAATCAAAATAATCCAAGTGCTCAGTTCCTACAAAAATAACTAATTTAAATACTAACTTTAATATTTATTTAGATAAAAAACCCTCCGTTCAATTTCAATTAAAACTCTGCTGCTTCCAAGTAAAAAGTGGAAACAAATTGCATAACCAATTTGAGCCCAAAAGTGTCGACTGGAGAATCAAATGTGGCCAGCAAGCATCAATGACACCAAATCTTTAAATTGGGACAAGTTGATACCCAATTAGCATTCTCAATGAAGGCAGCAAGCTGCAGGTTTTTCAGGGAGCCTCAAAAACAATCAGTGCGGCGATTTGATACAAACGCCAGGCAAAATACCTGGAACTTACATTCACACCTTTTGGGTTAAGCTCAATGACTCCTTTCCAGCCCCGCTACCACGTTCCAATTTTGATGGCACCCCTCCCAAGATTTGGCCAAATATTACTAAAATAAATAATATAAATTACCTGGTTTGACTCTTCAATTGGGATAGCGCTGATCCCAATAAAGACGAGAGTCCCAAAAAGTGAAGCTCAAGAAACTGGCTGATGTCACCTCTGTTACTGATGCCAACCTTCCAGCCCACTTCACATTTTCCTTTCAAACTCTTTCACACAGTTTGCTTTTGGTTGCAAGTGAGATTTGCTCGCCCAAATCCCAAGACAATGGCTTGGCATCACTTGAAGAGGCCCCCTATAGGAACCTTCAGGGGTCCACCCCCTACCATCGCCTGGTCATCTTCCAAGCTTGTGGGGTCACTTGCCTACATTACCCACTGTTGACAACCTTTTCTCTGAGCCTTACCTGAATCTGCTGGCGGATAAGGTGATCACCAGATGCCAGGTTCAAATGGCAACCAAAATGAACAAAAGATCGAAGAGGCCAAAACCTGCATGGCCAAGATGGCACAGGAGTCGTGTGAATGAATAGCACAGATGGGGTTGGAGTTGACAGCCTCCAAGTTGGAAACTATGCAGGAACGAAGGCTGCTGGTCAGCCTGAAGTCAGAAATCTGGGAAAAGAATGAATGGCTTGAAACGCTCATGATTGAAAACTCACAGCTTAGTCTGGAGCTATCAGACCTCAAAATGAATTAACTTGAAACCAAATGGCAGCTTGAAGCCAGCCACCTAGAAATATTAAATTGCATAGACAGCAATGGATCGTGGATTGAGGAACTTAAAAACCACCTTTCCCAAAGAACAATCTGAGTCAATTATGAGGGCTTTAGCCGATGTTTTTGTCTGGCTTTTAAACCTTAACCACACCATTCAAAATCACTGACCTGGTCTGAATTTTTCCTGAGGCTCCATACGCCCCCAAACTTGAGTCATCTGATCCTCAGGCCACAACTTGCTCCCCTAGGCCAAGGCTTGGAGGAGGCTCTGTCAGGATTTTCCTTGGGCTAAGTGAAAGCCTTGTCCAGGGGAAGAACTGATATCCCCAATTGAGGGGTGTAAATCCCAAACGTCTCAATAGATTCAAGAATAAGAGTTGAATCGACAAGTATATCAACTTTGGGGCTGGTATAAATTACTCTAAATTTGAGTAATTGTACATCCCCATTCCTTGAGACATGTGACCTGGGATATCACTTGACCTGGTCATGAGGGTGGCTTGATCCAAGTAAGGATCAGAATAGTGGGCAATCCAGAAGGCCAGGAAAAAAACCCTACTTGGATGGGGCCATGACGATCCTTGAGGCATGTGTCCCCACATACCATTAAAAATCCCTAAATATCTGTCTAATAAAATACTTTCGCTCATAAGATTTATTTTATCTTATATTTATTAAGTTTAATTTATTTAAATGTGCGGAGTCTCATCCATTGTCGCGTCTGGAGCCACCCCTGTCCTCTTGGCTGACGCTAGCCCCTTGCAGTCAGCCTACTTGTTGGATTCCTCAACGTTAGCACCAGCAAGCGCATCTTGGGGAAACCTGACAACTATTTCAGGTACTTGGAAGGTAGGTAGGGGGTTCAAAGCTCATTGGCAGCCTTCCTTTCTTTAATCACCGTTTTTTCTATATTGGCCATTGCCTCAGATTGGAGTTAGATGATGCTTTGAGCCCATTTTCTCATAATTTTCTTGGTTTTCTCAACTCTATAGGAGAATACAATTTTAACCAAGAGGGCAGGTATTTCTGGTTCCCGCCCATATAAGATATGGAAAGGGGACATTTTCAAAACCCAGTGATAACCAATTCAGTAGGCCATAAGGGCACTGGGTAAGAATAGATCCCAGTGAAGTGGATCCAAAGAGGCCATTTTTGTAGGAGGACACCAATGTCAGTCCTGGGGGACCAGCCCCTACAACTGGATAGGGATCAACACCCCTTCTGGGTAAAAAGGGGTCACATGGCTCCAGTGAACCCTCTGTCACAGCTGAGCGACCAGCACATGTGATATATGAGCGCTGATTGACTGCCCTTCCTCCCAAGGATACCCCATTCCCACCTCTTCCCCCTTATCAACCCTGGTAAGTTTGATAGAAGGAGTCTGGAGGGAGATTGCGCACACCAGAGGGCATGGACAGGCTCCTGGGACCCCCCCACTCCCCAAGAAAACTATGTCAAAATTTTAAGGAAACAGCATTTTCCAACATTGGAGCCTGGCCTGCAAGTTCTGGTCTGAGGGAGCCAGTCCAGACTGGCCGGCACCAGAAGTCAGATCAGGGTACAACTTGGATCTTGAACCAGGTGCCAAATGACTTGGACCAATTACCAAATGCTCCAAAACAGATCCAGGAAGTTTGAATCACATGATTAGTCTAATCGAGAGTTTAGTCCAAGTTGCAAACAATTAGATCCAAGGGACCCTGCCTCCTGGAATGAATCCAGACCACCTGAACCATGTAAACAGGCTGACTTGGATGACCAGGACCCATATTGGTAGTATTGACTTGGTTTGGCCAAGGAATGCGGAAAAATTTACAAAAGTTTTCTTGACTTTTGCTGAAATATTAAGCATCACCCTATTCCCCTCTGAGCCAGCCAACCAAATCCCATCACCAAACCCCAAATGTCTAATCCCATGATACCTTCCCCATGTATTTTACCCAGTACTTAAGGCAACTGCCCTGCCTGGGGCAGTTGTTAGTTCATTCTCTTATCTTCCATCCTTTACGCTTAATAATAAATTTTGAATTCTCCATTCAGCTTTCTGCAGCCTCTGTCCACCTTACTATTTTTCTAAAATTCCGCTGATTGATCTGACAAAGTGCACCATTGCCCAAGCTCTCATACTGATGTTTACTGACTGGATCATATGGTTGCTCAACCCCATAATGTGTTAGTGTATCATAAACGCAATAATCAGCCTCACCACTGATGACACCCCACTGTTTCATTCATTACCGCATGTCCATTCAATGGGAACCCTCCCATCCATTTGGTTGCTGAGTTCTCCAAAACCGCTCCTCAGTTAGAGCAGCACCTGAGCGGCCCTGACCCATTGTTTGTGAACTTGGGATTCACAACCACCCCAGATGCTGATGGCTCAGCCCACCTGTGAGAACTGGAGCGCCCCATCCAGGGGAAGCTCAGTCCCAACCCTCCTTGTGGGTCACATTCTACCTCTGCTCTCACTTCCAACCATGCGGCGGCCCCTGTGCCATTCCTTGATGGCGCAAAAGCCCCCTACTTGAATCCAAAGACCAGCAACCATGAACCCTGGAGGAGTCATCATCCTCCCTGCCTCTCCCGCCCTTGGGGTTGCCCCTGCAAGACTCGTGGTTGCCCCTATTGCAACCATCTGGTTTGCCTTGAAGGCCTTCAGTATGTTAATGAACTTTTACTTTCCTCACATCCCCAATAGAACTCCACTCTTACTAGTTGCTTGGACTGCTATGCCTATGGCATTCTGGGCTCTCCACTGGGTGCTCACGCACCCTGACTGGGAGCCCAGTCTAGCTCTTATTAGCAAACTTCGTGACATAATGAACTGACCTCTAATCTTGACCTTCTCTGCCCTCCTCGCTGGCACTAGCGGAGCGTTGGCCTATGCTCTCACTCTAAACGTGCTCTCCCTATGTGACCTGGCCTTCTCCTGCTGGTCAGTGGCCTCATTCATCTGGGCCTGCCAACAGGCTCTGCTAAATTAGTCCCCACCCTGCTGAGCTCCAGTGATGAGTGTCACTGTCAGGATTTTCCCTGGGTTAGGTGTAAGCCTTGTCCAGGGGAAGGATCGACATCCCCCTTCAATGGGTATAAATCATAAATGGATTATTAGATCCAAAAATAAGAGTTAAATCTACACGTATATCAAATTTGGGGCTTGGTATAAATTACCCTAAATTCGAGGAAATGGTAAAATCCCTTTCCCTGGGACATGTGACCTGGGATCTCACCTGACCTGGTCGCATGGGTGGCTTGATCCAAGTAAGGGTCAGAATAGTGGGCATATAGAAGTCCAGAAGAAGCCCTACCTGGTTGGGGACACGACAATCCTAGAGCCATGTGTCCCCAAATACCCTATAAATATCCCTAACTATTATTCTAATAAAACACTTCAGTTTATAAGATCTATTTTATCTTGTATTTTTATTTAAGTTAATTTATTCAAATGAATGGAGTCTCATCCATTGTCACGTCTGGAGCCACCCCTGTCCTCTTGGCTGACGCCAGCCCCTTACAGTCAGCCTACTTGTTGGGTTCCCCAGCGTTAGCACCAGCGAGCGCATCTTGGGGAAGCCTGACAGTCACTTTATCAGTTAACGTGATAGGGATGGGTGTCCCTCTGTCCCTTCTGATGAGTGGCTGATCAAATCCTGGGCATCCTGGCAAAACTCCAGGTGCACTTTACTGCTGATGGTGGGGTATCCCCGCTTCCCTCTGATGCACAGCAGAGCAGGGCTCTCCTTGACGCCCAGGATGGGGGCGCCTGTCGTTGGGTCAGGGGAGTGCTCCACTCTGCTGCCAATTCTGGAAACCCCACCTCCTTTCTGGCACTAGTCACTTTGGTGGTCCAGGACCCTTGAGTCGAGACTGGTGCACCTTCTCTGTCTATTTACCTTGGGACAGTTAGCCATGGACTTACCCTCCCTTATTGAGGCCTTCGTGGTCCTGGCTCCCACTGTACCCATCCCTGCCAAAATTGCCATTTCCGCTTTCCTAGCTGCCTTGGACCCCACCGCGGCTGCCCACACATCTTGGGGACCTCTCCCTGGAACCTTAGAAGTTGCATTCTTTGTGGCCCGCGCAATTGGGGCTAGGCCCTTTCACACCCCCACATGTGCCATCACAGCTCCCAAGTACCCCATACCACACCTCCCCCTGCCAGTGGTTGTGGCCAAGGGAAGCATCAATCTGGACTTGCCGCCCTTTGCCCCCCTCGGTGGCCACCTCAGGTACCTTCCCCCAGGGGAACCCCTACCTATAGCACTTCTTGCCCCCAGCCCAGATCAGGAGACTGGGTTGTAGGGTCCCTCAGCGCTCAGAGTCTGCCCAATTGGCACTATTGTTCCCCTGGGTGACCCCACCTCCCCCCTGAAGTGAGTGGAGCAGACGTACGCATTAACCCTCACCTACCCATTTGTGACAACAAAGTAGCAAAGACCCCTCACCAGTTACACTCTGTCCTTGTGCCTCCGGGCCAATCTCTCTTGATGATGGGTCATGCCCCCTCCTCGGCTGCCCTCTCTCTTGCTCATCACAATAAAGAAGATCAAGCGTACTTCTTGTTCCCCATTTTCTTTCCCTCTGAGTCAGAGGAAATCACAGTGCAGGCCCTCCTCAACACTGGAGCGGCGGGTAACTTTATTGATCTTGGTGTGGCACAGTCCTTAGACCTGGTGATGGAGGAAGCTTCATCCATCCTGGGCGCCTCATTAGAGTCCATGAAGTCCTACTGCATCTGACGCCCATTGCACTTCTCAGTTCACAACTTTGGGTTTAGTGACCACTTCTCAGCCATTCAGAATTTGCTCTACCCTGTAATTTTGGGGTGGGCTGGTGGCGCCGCCAACAAGTTCACATTAATCTTGCAAACAACTCCTTGTTTTTTACAAACCTCAAGTTGAGTTGAGATTTTCCCTTGCTAAAGTCCCTTCCCAGGGCACATCTCTCAGCTCCATGTCCCCACCTGACCTCACCCTAGTCAATCTCCCCTCGGACTTCCCCTCCTTCCTAGCACCATATAAGGCCATCTTTGACATGTCACTGGCATCCAAGCTCCCCTCAAACTATGAATATGATTTGACATTCCAGATGATGGTCGATCTAGTTAAAATCAACTGCCCCCTCTATCCCTATACAGAGGAAGAGGATAGGGCTTTGGGCAATTGGATGGATGAGATGCTAGAGAAGGGGTGGCTCATCAAGAAGTCTTTCCCTGTCGCCTCCCCCATAGTTTTCGCTAGGAAAGCAGATGGATCCCTGCACCCCTGTGTCGACTATGGCCACCTCAACAACATTACCATCCCCAACCCATACCCTTTACCCTTAGAGAAAAGCATCACCCAAGCCATTGCCAAGTCCCATGTCTTCTCAAAGTTGGGCTTAGTGAACGCCTTTAATCAGGTGAGGGTGGCGAGGGGACAGGAGTGGCTTACATCCATCCGCACTTGCCAGGGTCTTTTCCAGTTCAGGGTGATGCCTTTCGGCCTAAAGAATTCCCAGCCACCTTCCAGCGCCTCATTGATGACGTGCTGGGGACTTGCACTTCTCATGTGCTGTGGCCTATATCAATGACATTTTAATCCAATCCCCCACCCCAGATCAACACGCCAGGGATCTAGAAGCGGTGGTGGCAGTCCCCCACAAATCAGGGCTTTTTGTGAAACCCTCCAAGTGTGAATTTTTCAAGGAAAATGTTACCTTCTTAGGTAATCTTATTCTGAAGGATAACTATGCCATCCCCCCTGCAAGCTGGAGGTTATTCAGTCTTGGCCTACCCCAACTACACAAAAACAACTTCACAGCTTTCTTGGAACCATCACCTTTTTAAATAATTTTTCCTCACTCTCACCTAACTGGCAGCTCCCCTGCACCCCCTCACCGGGAAAAATGCCCCTTTTAAATGGTCCTCTGAGTGCCAAAAGGCCTTTGAAGCTATCAAGGAGGTCTTTCGCAAAGCCCCCAGTACTGCGGCATTCTGATACCTCCCACCCCTTAATAGTAGCCTGTTATGCCTCATCAATGGCGGTGGGTGCCATGTTGCTACAGGAGCATGAGGGAGCTGAGCACCCGGCGGCCTATTACTCCCATAAGTTCACCGCAACAGAGCAAGCGTGGCCAATATATGACAAGGAGCTAGCAGCGGTGGCGTGGTCGCTCACCTACTGGCAATACCTCCTGCATGGCGCCCAGCATGAAACTACTGTTTGTACAGACCATAAGGCATTGCTCTACTACTGCAACCCCCAGAAGCTAGGACATCAGCAAAATCGCACATATCAGGATCTCTGTGGGTTCCATTTTAAGTATGAATTCATAAAAGGTCCCTTGAACGTTTTGCCAGACATGCTCAGCTGAAATCCCTCCCTGTCTCCAAACGGGGGGAAGACCTGATAGACCTTATAACTGTAGTGCCCCTTCCCAAATCCTCTCATTGCCCCCCCTACTGTAGCCTTCGCTACATGGACCCTGACGTCCCACTCCTCCTCCATGTCCTCGCCTCCCAAACCTGTTGCCCTGAAGGTATAGAGCTTTTTGCTGACTTAGAGTCCATATGTTGTAAGAAAGCTCCATATACTTTATTGGATGGAAAAATCTGGTTCCACAATAGGTTTGGGTTCCCCCTCCCTGCATAGCCGCGTTATTGAGGAACATCATGCCCCCAGACAGTCAGTCACCCTGGTATTAAAAAGTGTGCAGATCTCATAAAGAGAAACTACAAATGGCCTGGGTCCTCAAAGGAAATTTTTGCCTGAATCTCTCGTTGTGCCACCTGCACCCACGTGAAATCAGATTGTTCTGGGAAGAAAGGTCTGCTACACCCTTTGCAGCAGGCTGAGGGCTAATGAACCTCAGTCTCAGTGGACTTCATCATGGAGCTCCCACCTTCCTGTGGCTCATATGCGATCATGGTAGTCATGGACTGGCTTGCCAAGTTCGAACTCTTCATCCCCTGCCTCTCTTCTATTACTGTGGTGGAGACTGCAAATTTATTTTTCAACCATGTCTTTGCCATGTTTGGTCTCCCCAAGGAGATAGTGAGTGACAGGGGACCCCAGTTCACTGCCCAGTTATTGGAATAGTTGCTAACTCTACTCCACATCAAGCCCTGTAGATCCACTGCCTACCACCCCCAGTCCTATGGCAGACTGAGAGGGTGAACCAGGTACTGGATAAGTACCTGCACTGCTATGTGAAAGCCTCACAAGACACCTGGGCCAAGGGTCTGCCTCTAGTACAGTCTGCGTACAACAATTCCCTCCATTCCTCAACCAACTTCTTTCCCTTTGAGGCTACTTTGGGGTATAACCCCTTTTTCCAGATTGTCCCCCAACTCTCCTCAGCAGTTCCTGCCGCCATGGACCATGTAAGCTCACTCCGCAAAATGTACAACCTGGTCCACAAACACTTGACAAAGTCCATCAAGGACTACAAAAAGTTTGCTGATCTGAAGCGCCTTCCAGGACACGAGATTAAAGCTGGTTCCCTTGTCATGTTTGCCAGGACTTGAGATAGAAATTGAATCAAATTCCCTTCTTCTAAATCAGGCCGTGCCAAATCAGTCATCTAACCTACCTGAGCTAAATCTATTTCAGGATACTCCTCCCCTATTCCTGAGTCACGTGGGGCGGCATTTCCACCCATTCAGTCAGGTGAGCGACGCTATCCATTAAGGACGCCCACAAGGAGGCCATTCCAGAAGATCAGTAAAGATCCTGAATGGATGAGGCCCCGACAATCCTCAAGGCACCAAGTCCCAGCGCACCCTATAATCATTAAAGCCTTTTAGTTTAATAAAATATTCAGTATTCTAACCCATTTTCCCATTTCCTCCTCAGCGCTCTTTCCAAATTTTCCAGCTTCAAACCACCATGAACCCCAGTGCCAGTCTGAAGAACTGTAGCGCCGATAGAAGTGGTGCTTACTACAGGGGGCTCCGAGCTGTCCTAAGTGAAAACGTCTATCACAAAAATGGAAACCAATAGCAGCCCTGATGATCAAACGACTGGTCAATTGAGGAGCTTTACACAATGGATTAGTACCTTGCAGTACACAATGCCGCCCTCACAGCCTGAGAGGCTAGAATTTTGTGCCGCCTTTTAACTCTCGCTGCCCTCTCTAGATGGGAGCCAATATTAACTCCAGTATGAGAATATCAATGATGTCATTCAACAATTAATAAATGGCATCTACTCTGAGGGCGCCTGCTCCAGCCGCCGCTCCCGCGCCTCCTCTATACCTTCCATGATGTGGGACCTCTACGCCTCAGCCATATTGTCAGCTGGAGAGCTTAACTGGGGCCTGAACGCTACCTTTATAACTTTATCCACCCCAATATCCATCACCTCCTCTAGTTAGTTGGATTACACCATCAGGAGGTCTCCTGGCAACTAGGGCTTGCCCAGAATTTACATTCCTACATCATTGACTTCTATGATGACGCCTCCTCCTTTGTGCATGACAATTGCAAAGCTATTCTTGATAACCAATAATTAATTAATGAGATCCGCGATCCTATGGTAGTACTGGATAGCGGAATCTCTGGCTACCTCGAGGAGCAACTTCATCAAAACGCCCAGCTATTTGAGGTGACATGGACCCAGCGTTTACTTCAAGTTGAAGAACTGGTACAATCCCTACAGCAGCACTACCAAGATCTGGCCTCTCATGACTACCCCCCACGGGTGCTGGGCCAGAAGGGCCTAGGGGGCCTGAAGGCCCTGAGGGGCGTCAAGGGCCAGCTGGACCCGAGGGACCATGTGGGCCTCGAGGGCCCCTGGGCCTTTCAACCTCGGGCAAACCCAAGACCCTAGCGAAGGGATATAATGACCGCCCTGGCTGCCTTATGGGATCAAATCCAAAAGGTAGCCCTGGGATGCAAGCTTTGATCGGATGGTGTCCCCCTTGACCCCAGGGTCTCTATCAAAGCATTGTCAGATGAGATGGATAACCTCAGCGCCTTCACAAAGCTTACTGATGCTCATATCTCCCAGCTTGAAAAAACTTGTCGTGGGTTTGAAAGCCAGTTGACCACCATCAAAAACCAGCTCCATCTACAGAACACCGAGATTTAATCCTTAAAGGAGCAGGTTGCTAATAAAACTTCTGCTTCCACCCTCAGCCAGAATTGGGACTACATCCAAGAGGACTTAGAAGTATTGTGGAGGTGGTTGGATCAGCGGGCTCCTCAAGATTATGCAGAAACAGAGATATCAGAGCCAATCCCAGGTGTTAACACCCTTTCCACCCCCATTGTAGCTAACTTTAAACCTAGTTTCAAGGAAAGGTTCACTCCCAGATGGGAAAGTATCACCTCCTTCCTGTATGCCTATTAGAGTTCCATGGAGGAGGCCACCAATCAATAAAAGGTGAAGCATATCTACTCCTGTCTAGACAGCATCATCCGGAAAATCATGACTTCCCATTTGAAGGAGTGTAACACCTGGGAACAGGTCCGCACCGCCTTGATCCAAGAGTTTAGGAGAAACCAAACCCTGGCCAACCAGAAGCAAGCGTTCATGGGCATTTGACTGAATAAAGGAGAAAACCTAATGGAGTTTGCCAACCAGTTCTACGCTCAGGCACAACCTTTGGTCATGACGAATCATATCACTATGGATGACGCTATCACCACAGTTATCTCTGCCTTAAGTCCTATCCTGAGGTCCAAATGCACATGATTTGGCAGAAGAATGGGTTCTCCTGTATCAGGGAGATTAAGGAGGCCCTCAATGATATCCCTGCCTCGATCCTTCACTTTAAGGCCACGTCTACTGGCCCCTCTAACCGCCCTAGGGTCCATGTAGTTGAAAACCAGAAGAATCCACGTCCTCGCTGCACCTATTGCAATGGCTTTAGACACAGTGCTAAGACTTGCTGGAAACATCTTGCTGAGGAGGCGGGAAAAGGGCCGTCAGCATGAAGGACGAGGCGCTCCATGCTGACACCCCTGTCCAGCCTCAAGTAACCCCTACGCACAAACCAGAAGATGTTAACCCCAAAGAAGTAGTTGTGGTATCTGATGACAATAAAGACATTGATACTGCTTACTCTTCTTCTGATGATTCTCCCATGTTCCTTACTTTACCACCCCAGTTTGGAATTTTGGTCACCCAAGTTGCCATCCGGGTCCACAAGATTCCAGTTTTCGCCATAGTTGACAGTGGCTCCCCCATGAACGTCATCTCTTCCAAGCTGATAAAATGCATCAAGATCGCTCCCAAAATGCCGCACTACATGGAGTATGGCACAGCTGGCCCCCAGTGCACCCGATCCATAGGGGCCTATTCCTCTCTACCAATTTGGTTTGGAAAGCTCGCCTTAGATACACTCACAATCGCTCTGGACAACCCTAGCTATGATCTACTCCTTGGGACTCAGTTCCTTCAAGATTGTTTGGTGGTGCTCCATTATGATGGTGGTTTCCTCTCCCTTCTAGGACATCGAGTCCCTCTGGTTTTTGAAACTGCTCAGGACTCTAGGGCTGAGGTCAAGGCCTGAGCCTGCCTACTGGAGACTGAAGGATGAATCAATTGGCTCAAGTATCACATCCGGGGCTCTTGAGTCCAACTACCCCCTCCTTCTGTTGACGGACTAAAGGGGATGCCAATCTATTTACCCTGGGCAACTACCGTACCCCCAAAATCCCAAGTCATCGTCAATATCTGGGTCCATGTCAATATTCCCTCAGGGTATTTACTGGAAGTCTGAGGCCTAGATAACCCATCTCCCAAGGAAGTGCTGACCTGCCCCAGGATCTTTGATCTAGCGTATGCCAGATCTATATCAGTGTTGCTAGCCAACCTGAATGACAAACCAAAAGTTGTAGGTCTAAACCAACCTGTCACTTACATCCACCTGTTACTGATAGGAGCTGTTACCAACATTTGAAGCTTTGGGGACTTAAGGGACTTTGGCTTGGAGTCACCACCCTTGGTTAATTTGGTCAATGCTAATATTGGAAAGGACCTCTCTGACGAACAGCGACTTAAGGTTCAGGAGCTCTTGGAGGAATACTTGGACCTATTCTCAACTTCGACCTATGATTTTGGAAGGATGAACGGAGTCCTCCACCATGTAGAAACTGGGGATGCCCCCCTTTTTGGTCCCAGCCTTACTGAAAGAGCAAGGTTGAAGAGGCCCAGGTTATGGTGGAACTCAAACATTAGCTCAACGCTGGGCTCTTGGTCCCTTAGCATAGTCCTTGGCCTCCCTCTTCTGCTGGATTGAAAGAAGGATGGCAATCACCAGGTAGTGATGGATTATTGATGACTCAACTCCATCACCAAGGAAGACAGTTATCCCCTATCCCAGATTGACAATTCTCTCCATCTGCTTGCCAGTTCCCAGTACTTCTCGGCCATGGACCTTGCCAGTAGGTATTGGCAGGTCGAGCTTTCCCCCAAAGACCGAGCCAAGTGCGCTCTAATCGCCTATGAGGGGCTATTTGAGCCCACCCGGATGCCCTAAGGCCTCTGTAACGCCCCAGCCACATTCCAGCATTCCATGGATGGGATCCTTGTGGACTTGAAGCTCTCATGTGTCCTCCTCTACCTGGATGACATTACCGTTTTTTTTGAACCTTTAATGTACATGTAGAGCATCTCAAGGAAGTCTATGAGCATCTCAGGAAGGCCTCCATCAATCTCAAGCTCTTGAAGTGCTCCTTTTTCCATCCTGAGCTAGAGTTTCTAGGACACAAGGTCTCCAAGAGTGGCATCCAACCTATACTCAACAAAGTTGATGCCATAGAAAAGATGTCGCACCCCAAAGCCTATGAGATATTCAAGTCCTTCTAGGCATGGTGGGCTATTACCATCAGTTCATCTCGCAGTTTGCCGACCTAGCTGAGCTGCTGTTCTACCTCCTACAAAAGAATGTACCATTTGAGTGGCGACCTGAGAAGGAACAGGCTTTCAACGCTTTACATATGGCCTTATGTACTAAACCTGTTCTAGTTCATCCACGCTTCAACTAACCTTTCTTGTTGTTCACGGATGCAAGTGATGTCGCCATTGGAGCTATCCTGGCTCAGCACAATGAGGACCAGGTCAATCATCCCATGGCTTATTTTAGTAAGACTCTAAGTAAGACTGAGCGGAACTACAGCATCACTGAGAGGGAGTGTCTAGCCATTTTCTTAGCCATCAAACATTTCTGGCCCTACCTCTACGGTACTCATTTTACTATTATTACAGACACTCTTCACTCCGGTGGCTTCAACAAATGAAAGACCCCGATGTTCAGTTAGCCAGGTGGTCCCTATGACTGCAAAGCTATGATTCCACCATTGTCCACCGCGCTGGCACTATACACCAGAATGCTGATGGCCTCTCCAGGATGCTGGTATTAGCAGTTCTGACCCCAGAGGAAGATCGGCTTTATGACATGATAAACATCCTGAACAATGGGAACTGGAAACTCCTGAAGTTCAGGCCAAACTCCGCCAAATGACTCAAGACACTCAAATCAAAAATGGGCTACTCTACAAGAATGTCAATAATAAATGGCTTCCCTACATCCGACCCTCCTCTCTTTGACGTCATCCTGGAAGGCCATTCTACTGTGGGAGACGGTGCGGTTAAGAAGACCCATGAGTGGCTGAAGTCATGCTACTACTGGGACCAAATGGTAGAAACCATCCAAGAGGTTCTGGAAGCTTGTATGACCTGCTGATCCCAAGACTGGGCCAACCTTCGATATCAGCACTCAGTTGTTGCACCAACCAAACCTTTCAATGTTTTTAGTATTGACGTGGTGGGTCCCCTTCCCACTGGGCTGCATGGTCACAAGTATATTATTCTTGCCATAGACCATCTGACTAAGTGGGTTGAGGCGATCTCAGTTCCTGCAGCCACGGCTAAGGCTACCGCCTTGTTCCTTGTTCGCTCCATTTTCACCCAGCATGGGTGCCCCCAGACCTTACTTTTGGACAATGGGTTGAACTTCACCTCCCAGGTAGTACAAGAACTAACTTCGCTATTTGGTACTACCCAGAGTTTCGCTGCCCCCTACCACCCTTCTACTAATGGGGCAGTAGAACAGGCTATTGGAACTCTTGTTTTCATCCTCTGGAAAGTTGGTCGCCTCAGATCCTGCCCGTTGGAACCATTATCTGCCCAGCGCCTTGCTTGCCTACCAGGTAAGCTATCACCGTGTCATCAAGATGTCCCCATTCAAAGCCCTATATGGGCGGGCACCTCGGCTACCCAATAGCATCCAGCCCCTGCTCGAAGCCTCCACCCATGAGAACTCTAAATTTAACTATGAGGGCTCTAGCTGATAAAATTGTCTGGCTCTAAGCCCAAGCCACTCAAGGCATTATCACCACCACTGGAAGAGAGACATCCCAATCAAATCTCGAATGACCCTCCTTACCATATTTTCAATCAGGTGACCTCATTCTCTTTTATCATCATTAACCTGGAGGCTGGCAGAATAAGCTCAACGTACTTTGGTCTGGACCCTACAAAGTCATACATAAGGTTAAGTCCGAGTACTCCATTGCCAACATCAATCAAGATACTGAAGTAAATTGGGTGCATGGTCAGTTCCTCTGGCCGTATACCCCCTCCAACAGGACCTTGAGGGGGCCTTGTCAGGATTTGAGATAGAAATCAAATTGAATTCCCTTCTTCCAAATCAGGCCATGCCAAATTGGTCATCAAACCTACCCAAGCTAAATCTATTTCAGGATCTTCCTCCCCTATTTCTGAGTCACGTGGGGCGGCATTTCCACCCATTCAGTCAGGTGAGCGACGCTATCCATTAAGGACGCCCACAAGGAGGCCATTCCAGAAGATCAGTAAAGATCCTGAACAGATGAGGCCCCAATGATCCTGAAGGCACCAAGTCCCAACGCACCCTATAAATACTGAGGCCTTTTAAGTTGATAAAATTCAGTATTCTAACCCATTTTCCCGCTTTCTCCTTGGCGCTCTTTCCAAATTATCCAGCTTTGAGCCACCGCAAACCCCAGCGCCAGTCTGAAGAACTGTAGCGCCAACAATGTTAGATACTTGTAACCTTTCCCTGAAAGCCCCCACCTGTAAGCTTGTAGACAAACACTTAGGACCCTTTGAGGTCAAGAAGGATCTAGGCAATGGAGCCTACCGCTTAATACTGCCCACATATTGGAAGCAGCACAACGTCTTCCATACCTCCCTCCTAACCCCTTCAAGGGGGAAAGGCCAACATCCCCAGAGCCAATTGTCATTGGAGAATGCCAGAAAGTGGAGGTGGAGGCCATTTTGGCTTCCTGGAGGTCCCACCAATCCATTCAGTACTTGGTTGCTTGGAAAGGTTACCCCTCATACAAGGACAGCTGGATGAACACGCATAATTGTACAAACTGTTAGGACCTGATAGAGGAATTCCACACTTCCCATCTAATAGCCCCCCGCCCTCCTCAGAAGATCGCGGCCATCCTGGTTATAAAGCTACCAGAGCAGCACAAGAATTATGCCTTGGTCCACGTCCCCAGGGGCGGAATCCTCCCTGTCAAAAAAATGAAAGGGTAGTGTAAGCCTTGTAGATTAGTTCCTACAAATGGATAGGGATCAACACCCCTTCCAGACAAAAAAAGGTCAGAAGGCTCCATTGGACCCTCTGTCACAGCTGAGTGACCTAGACCATGTGATAGATGAGCGCTGGGTGAATGCTCTTCCCCCCCCCCAAGGATACCCCTTTCCCACCTCTTCCCCCTTCTCAACCCTGGTAAGTTTGATAGAAGGAGTCTTCAGGAAGATTGCGCTCACTAGAGGGCATGGACAGGCCCCTGGGACCCCCCACTCCCCAGGAAAACTATTTCAAAATTTTGGGGAAACAGCATTTTCCAACATCGGAGCCCAGCCTGCAAATTCTGGTCTGGGGAGCCAGTCCAAACTGGCTGGCACTGTAATTCAGATCAGGTATGACTCAGATCTTGAAACAGGTACCAAATGACTTGGACCAATTACCCAATGCTCCAAAGCAGATCCAGGAAGTTTGAATCACATGATTAGTCTAGTTGAGAGTTCAGTCCAAGTTGCAAACAATTCGATCCAAGGGACCCTGCCTCCTGGAATGAATCCAGACCACCTGGACCATGCAAACAGGCTGACTTGGATGACCAGGACCCATATTGGTAGTATTGACTTGGTTTGGCCAAGAAATGCGGAAAAATTTGCAAAGGTTTTTTTGACTTTTTCTGAAATCTTAAGCATCACCCTATCCCCCTCTGAGCCAGCCAACCAAATCCCATCACCAAACCCCAAATGTCTAATCCCATGATACCTTCCCCATGCATTTTACCCAGTACTTAAGGCAACTGCCCTGCATGGGGGCAGTTGTTAGTTCATTCTCTTATCTTCCATGCTTTATGCTTATTAAAATTGGAATTCCCCATTCAGCTTGCCGCAGCCTCCATCCAACTTACATTTCTAAAATTCAGCCAATCAATCCAACAAAGCACATTGTTACCCAAGTTCTCATACTGATGTTTGCCAACTGGATCATATGGTTGCTCGACCCCACCATGTGGCAGTGTATCATAAACGCAATAATCAGCCTCACCCCTGATGACAAACCCACTGTTTCATTTATTATCATGTGTCCGTTTAATGGGAACCCTCCCATCCATTTGGGTGCTGAATACTCCAAAACCGCTCCCCAGTTAGAGCAGAACCTGAGCGGCCCTTCTCCATGGTTTGTGGACTTGGGATTCACAACCACCCCAGCTGCTGATGGCTCAGCCCACCTGTGGGACCTGGAGCGCCCCATCCAGGGGAAGCTCAGTCCTAACCCTCCTTGTGGGTCACATTCTACTTCCACTCTCATTTCCAACCATTTGACAGCCCTTATTCCATCCCTCGCTAGCATAAAAAGCCCCCTACTCGAATCTGAAGGCCAACAACTGCAAACCTTGGAGGTGTTGTTGTCCTCTCTACCTCTCCCGCCCTTGGGGTTGCCCCTGCAAGACTCGTGGCTGCCCCCATTGCAACCATCTTGTTTGACTTGGGGGCCTTCAGTATGTTAATGAACTTTTACTTTCCTCACATCCCCAATAGAACTCCACTCATACTAGTCACTCATACCGCTATGCCTATGGCATTCTGCCCTCCACTGGGTGCTCACGCACCCCAACTGGGAGCACAGTCTAGTTCTTATTAGCTGAATCCGTGACAACTAAAGTACCAATTTCTCTCTCCATAGTTCCGTTGGTAGATGAATTATATAAAGCTGAAAAAGTTGTTGGGCTCCACACACACATGGACGTGGCCAGGATTTTGATTACTCTGGAGGTGAAGTTCTTACCATTATCACAGAGTATTACTTGGGGACAGCCATGTTGAGACAAAATGTTTTGATGTAAAAAGGTGGCTGTGGCCTTGGCCGTTTGGGCAGGAAGAGCCATGGATTACACCCACTTAGTGAAATGATCAATAGCTGCTAGAATAAATTTGTTCTCACTAGTAGTATGAGGAAGGGGACCTCTACGTCCAGACTAATAGTGTGGAACGGTTGTTGAGGGTAGTGGGTTGATACTGGTATTTAGTCTTGAAACTGGATTGCTTCTTACATGTAAGGCAAGTTTCTAAGACATCAACGATATATATCCAACATTCCATCTCAATAGTACTGATTCTTAATCCACTCATATGTTTTCTTTGCCCCTCCATGCCCTAGAGTGGAATGAGCTTCTAGAATAGCAGTTATGCATTCTGAGGGCTGCAAGTAAAGCAGCCATTTTGCCCCCACCTTCTTATACACCTTCCCATTTTCCACTTTGATGTTACAGGAGTGCCGGGTTAACATTTTTTACAGGCTCATTCTCATCCTCCCATTCATTGGGGGTTATAAAGAGGTAATGTAACCACTCCGCCCCAATATTATCTAATTGAAGGACTGGTAGCTGAGTCAACTATCAACATTCATGTGACAGTCTTAGCACGGTGCTCAATCTTCATGTCATAAGTCTGGAGCTTTAGAGCCCAGCGAGCTAACCAACCAGTAGGATCTTTCATGTTCTGTAACCATTTTAGGGATGCATGGTCAGTAACCATGGTGAAGGTAGTTCCATATAAGAAAAGGCGGTAGTGCTTCACAGCTAACAGAATGGCAAGGCACTCCTTCTCAGTTACACTATAGTTGCGTTCCAATTTTGACAGCAATTTACTGTCTTAGTATACTGGATGATATACACCATTTTGGTCTTATTGAGCTAAGATAGCCCAACAGCATAGTCTGAAGCGTCAGTAAACAGGATAAATGGTTTTTTGTTATTGGGGTGCCTCAGGTTAGAACGTTGTTGTAGAAGTTGTTTCAATGTCTCAAAAGCAGCATTCTGTTTAACGCCCCAATAGAAAGTGGTGTTCTTAGTCAATAGGCGAACAAGTGGTTCGCTGAGCTGGACAAAATTGGGAATAACTGATGGTAATACCCCAATCCCTAGGAATACCTGAATATCCTGTAGATTTTTAGGGGGAGGCATTTTTGAAATCGCTTTAACCTTATCTTGCATGGGTTGGATCCCTTCTTGAAAATGGAGTGTCCAAGTAAATCGAATTTCCTTTGTAAGAAGGTACACTTTGAAGGCTATAACTTAATATTTGATTTGCGTAACTGTTGAAACACCTCCTTCAGGTGATCAATATGTTTGTTGAAGGTTCGTGAGAACACTGTGGTATCATCAAGATATACAATGACACAAGTTAACCTCAGGTCCCGCAAAATGTGATCCATCACACACTGAAAAGATACTGGTGCATTACACAACCCTTAAGGTAATCAGGTTGGTTGGAAGAGGCCCTGCTACAAATGAGAGCACATTTCTCCTGATCTTCAGGGAAAGGGTCTATTTGCTAATAGCCACTAGCCAAGTCCATGGCAGAAAAGAAGTTAGAGCCAGAGAGCTGTTCCAGGGCGACATCAATGCGGGGATAGGATAGCTATCTTTTTTGGTAAGATTATTTAACTTGTGATAATCCATGACTATCCAATGACCCCCGTTCTTCTTTTTAATTAGCAAGAGAGGAGAAGACCAAGGGCTTTGTGAAGGAACTAATAACCCCGCGTCTAGCAACTGCTGGAGCTCCATCCTCATCTGCTGTTCTTCCATCTTTGACTTACAGTAAGGTTTGGACCTAATAGGACGGGCATCACCCACATTGATGGAATGACACCAGCTAGCATATGACCATAGTCATTGTCTGATTTGGAAATTATGTCGCTGTATTCATATAATAAAGTATGAACTTTTTCCAATTCCTCTGGGGTTAGCTCATCCGAAATATAAACATTGGGTAGAGTACACACCAGATTATCTGTAGGCGAACCCAAATCCGCCATAGAGCCAATGGGTGAATACGTTTAATATCCTCCACTGGAAGTTAAAAGCCTCTGCCAATCTCCTGGTGTTTTCATATGACCATGTCCTTTCCAGTGAGGTTTCCCAGCAGAAGGGTAAAAGGCCTCTGGTAGGCTGAGTCTAGTATCCCAGGCAATACCCTAGGCTCCAAGGAGCTAACGCCTTCAAGACTTGTGATTTGCAACAAGCAGTGGTGTGGGTTTTGAAGTGTGATTTTAGTGTCAACCACACGTTGTTCACCAGGCTTAATTAATACTTCATCTACAGCATAAAAAGGGATGCCGTCCCTTGCATCCACTGAGTTGAGCAAATTCTTAGTGTTGTGTCCAGAGGTGGAATAAGGTAAAGTCATAGCTGAAAAGGGTATTTGACCAGGCAAGAATATTCATTCTTGCTGGTTTCTTTATTGGATAGGACTAAAGGACTTCATAGTTGAGCAATGATAGAAAACCTTGCTTCATACTAATTAATCCCTCATACTCAATCAAAAACTGAGTGCCAATGAGCATATCATATGCGTTATAATCCAAAGCCACAGGCAGGGGCTGATAGGATAAGCTTCTTGATTCGAATGGGAAGGGAAGAGTATGTCCCAGTAGCATGGGTATTGTTGGGGCCTGCGGTTCCAAATTCTTGCATGTACTCCAAATCAGGCGCTAGCTTTATATTCTTGATAAGCTTATTGGAGATCATGTTAACTGGGGAGTCAGTGTCCAAGATGGACAGTATTTGACTTTTTCTATGACCACCTCAACTTTATGAATGTATCTCCAAAGTTAGGTGACAAAGCTAAGACCTCCTTGAGCCAAAAGGTGGAGGTTAATTTTTGAGCAGTCTCAGGATATTTATCCAAAATGATTTCAATGTATGGACCCGTTGAAGAGGTTGAATCAAGCTAGCTAAGAATTGAGCAACATCTTTTGCAGTGTCAATAACTTTTGGACACCCTATAATTTTGCTGAGGTACGTTTCCTCAGTATGGTGGTACCATCTACTCTTCCAGCGTTCAAATGACAAGTAACCTCTACTTCTGCAGGTGCTCCCAAAATATAGTAACCAAAGACATCATAACCCCCCTCATATTCATACCCAATGGTATTTTCAACCACTGGCAAGTCTGCAATCGAGGTAGGGGGTTGGCCCCATGAGGTTGGATAGCCTTAGGGTGCGCAACTATCAGCTTTTCTGAGGGGAAAGCACAGCGGCTTTGGTATGCTTGTGTGGGAGCGTAGTATCAACTACTTTACAGAACTCTAATTTACCTGAGGATGGTTTATCCTTTTTAATTTTCATTGAGGAAGCAGGTTTAGCAGGGAGGATAGGAAATTGGACTCACTCTCATCTGTTCAACTGGTGGAAGCTCCAAAATGATTAGAGCTGTGACAAATGGGGTCTCTCCAGATTGCCACAAAGCAGCTGGGCAAGAGGGCCCATGTGAGGGCCCACAAACATGAGAGGGCTGCAGTGGTTAAGTCCCTCATTTGTTGGCTTGATGAGCAGTTCAGGTATCCTTGGAACATGGTGAGGATGATGCTCACGCTGAGGAGGACAGTCTGTCCCCCAGAGAGAGCATACAGAGAGGCGACTGCTCTGTCAAAATCTGAGGATTGGTCCATCTTCTTTGCTCAAAATCCCTGGTTTTTTGTCAAAATCTCAATAAATGATTTCAAAATTTTAAAAATTTTATTTTTGATTTTGAGGTTTTTATTTGTATATATTAGAAGACAAAGATGTCTTAAACACCTTCGCTTGGTTGTTTTTATATTATGGAATGGGGATATGGGGAAATTGGGCCCCCATGGAGTCTGTGGTGGTGGGCTATTTGCAGGCCTATTTCGAGAATATCAGCCTCTAATATTCCCATCTAGGCCCATTCTAGACCATTCATTAAGTACCCGTGGCATTACAGAAACTTTTCCACATTTATTTTTGTTTGTCAGGGATGAATCAGAGCTTGTGTCGACCTTATTGCCAAAATTACCATTTTTGGGATAATTCAGCCTGACAGCCCCTGATCCGTTGGGCTGTCTTTCGCCATAGCTCTCAATACTTGACGAGTTGTGGATCCAGCTGGCAGCTTCTGATTCCCTGAGCTGCCCAATGCTGTTGTTTCCTCTTTTGGTGTTATTCAGCTTGGCAGCTCCTGATTTGCTGAGCTGCTCAATGCCATGATTCTTGCCATTTCCGTTCTTGGCATAATTCAGCTTGGCAGCCCCTGATTCACTGGGCTGCTCTTTGCCATTGCCAGTCTCTACACTTAGGTCCTCAGAATTTGGGTTGGCGGCATCTGATTGGCCTGCTGCTATTTACATCAATCTTTGCCACCTTTGCCCCGAGGTTCTCATCAATTTTATGGCATCTGATTTGACATAATGCCATTTTTGAGGGTTGTTGCCCCTTTGCTCTACACTTTATTTATATTGTTTATGATACTATTAGCCACAATCCCCACCTTGGGGGGTCAGGGCTATGTGGCGGTCAGGGCAGCGCCTTGACCATCACAAGAGCTTAAGGTTTCACATTAGCGTCATTTGTTTTGGCACATAATTGGAATTCAGCCACATCTAACAAAGCTCTTTTAATGTCACAGATGTTTTTGAAGTGGCGTTTCATGGAGATGATATGCTTGGCTAGAGAGGGTTGAGAGACTAATCCAGTTAACAGGACGGCGATAGCATCATCAAGGGTGAGCATGTTAGAAGTTGACAACCTTGCGCAGCAACGTAAAATCATTCAGTAAAGGCAATTGTTGATTCAACTTCATACATTCTAAGGTGTGTTAAAGGCCTGTTTTTCCTTGTGTAGACTTTTCTTTGATCCAAATTCAGCTAGAAGAGCCTCCTTCACCTCTGCTCAGATGTGCAAAGGTCCAGGTAAGGAACTATCATCTCTTGCACTAGGCGATTTAAACAGGGAAGGATGTGTTGCACTTTCGTTATCCGTTGTGCCATACATGGCAGCTTCATAAACATACAAGAAAGTAGACATGCCCCTTCACAAGGGATAAACTTATCTTTTTTTAGTACTAGATGGTCCGGATAAACTTATCTTTAAAAAATGGTTTTATTGGGTGCTGCTCAAATTTTTTTGAGACAGGATAGAGCGCTTTCTAGTTGCTTTTCCAGAGAAACTAAACGAGATTAAAGTGAAGAGAAAAAGTGGGAGGGTTACTCATGTTGAAGCCCCTGAATTTGACGATCTTTGAGGTGTATAGGTATCCCCTGTAGTGAGCACCATTTTGTAGAAATCCAGCTTACTTGTGCTCGCTGATGTTTACACCGCTGGATCCCAAAAAGGTTTTTAATAAAATAAAATAAGCGCTACTATAAAGTTTGGTTTTTATGATATTTTTATTAGAAGCATGGGAGTAAAAAGAGAGGCGATTCCAATCGTTATCTGACCAATCAGTATTTAAACTGTTACATAGTCAGGGGAATTTGAGGATAGCTTGGAAACAGTTTAGGCGCATTCTAATTTTAGGAAATATGGTATATGTCACTATCAGATCATGGTAAATTTAAGTTACTTTTTGGAAAACGATAGTTGGGATGGGGGTTTGGAGCAGATTGTACCCATGTGGTAATGTTTTGATGTATTTCAACCAATCACCACTTAATAAAATACTTTCACCTTGGGACTTTTCTTTCTCGTTGCAAACACTTTTGCAACCATTCAATTCAAGACTAAATCTAGTCTGATAATCTCACAGAGGAGATTAGTCTGCGCCCATGTCAGGGAACAGTTGGGCAAGCAAGGTAAGAGGAGCAGGCGGAAGGCCCGTGGCCTCCAACATTTGAAAACGCCCCGGAGAATCTGTCTGGCGGAATAGACAAAAATCTTAAAAAACTGGCGGTCACAATTTCCCCAGAGATACTCGTGTGGCAAGCACGATGCAACCAGTACATCAACACGCCACACTCCCAGCCACTTTTTTTGGTGGAATTTGGAGTATGTGTATCTGGGCATCCAAAACGGTCTTGGCGGGAAAAATTTCCAGAAGATGTACACAAAATTTTCCCAACTGTGGTGTACATTGCACCTCACTCCATGTCACGCGGTTGGCTGTACCTAGGTTTCAAAAGCAAAATAGCAGCAGACAAGGCTGCAGCAGTGCACATAGTGGTCAACTCTCCCTGAAGGGCAATGGGTCATTGAAACTAAATACACCAGATGGACAAAATTAAAACCAAATTTTCCTCACATTTGACTTTTTGCCTACTATGGTAAAACGTGACATTTTTTGACAACACCTGAAAGATGATCTCGCCATATATGGCAAAACAATCTTTTGAAATGCAACGCTTCACGCTGATGCCACACCTGTGCACCGGCAAAGCCATCGCAGTTCTGAACCCAACTGAGGAGATTGTGAAGGACCTAACCCAGATCCCACACTCCACTTTTATTGATATCACAGGGCATACCACCCACTCATTCCAGGTAACCGTGGACAGCGCGCCCCCATTTGCACCCACTGTGATGTGTTCGGCCATAAGGCGCATGCATGCCCCATCAAGGAGGGCGTCACACTCCAAGAGCACCCCTTGGCGGCCATGGCCAGTGGAGAGGCGCACTACGAACCAACCGCAAGCACCAAGGAGGCTTTCCTGTGGGGAGCACAAGGCTGCTACCTATTGGTAAAGCCCATCTCCCTGTAGAGCAGAAGAAGGCCAAGCAGGCCCATAGGGCTGCGGCCAAGGGAAGCAGCCAAGGCCACCACCACCATCCCACACTCACAACGCCAGGAGGACATGGAGACCTTCGCGGTGGAAGCAACTTTGGAATCCATCATCCAATCAGATTGGGAAGCCCATGCCGAGTGGGCCACTCAACCTGAGGATCTGATGGGAGATTTGATCTCACCCAATTGCTGCACCTAAGCTCCAGTCAAAACCGACTTGGGACCTATCCCAACTGAAAAAAAAAATTTTGACCCGCTTGACGGTGCACCAAACTCATCCACACCGCAAAAAATTTGTCTGACATCAGGAAAACAAAAAGCGAAGGCCAAAGCCAATGTGACTCTTTCCACAAAAATTAACAAAAACCCCAATAGCATTGCTGCTAACACCCACACTGCTGTGAAAGCCCATGGGACCTTGAAGAGGCTGGTGGGCACGGAGGCCCACCCCTTGCACCTAAGGTGCGATGGGGGAAACCTTCACTCTAGGGATGTTGAATATTGCTGGACTCAAGGCCTCCTATCCTGCCAGGGAAACTGAGTTTTTTTACAACACAATTTACCTGTGGATATCCTGGCCATCCAGGAGTCCCAATGTCCATGAGGTTCCAAGGAAGCTTGGAAAACAATGCTCTCCCATCCCTATCCTTTTGGTCATCAAAGTACTGTGGGGTGCTAATTTGGAAAAAATAATTTTTTCAAATTCACATCCTCAGAAACATTCCTAAATGGCTGAGTGCTCATCATCACCTTCTCATGGGCCACATGTTGCGCACACAATCATCAACATCTATGCCCCAAATGGTGCACACAAGAGCATCAGGAATTTTTCTCATCAGTCAAATCCCTCCCGCTACCCCCTGATTCTTTCCTAGTTGGCGACATAAACTGTTGGCTAACCTCACCAATGGACTGGTGGCCTCCTCACCCCACGCCCCACAGGGTCACATAGAACTACGTGTTCTAAAAGCCACCCTTGGGTTAATGGATGTGCTGCCACAACATGCCCCACTGCTCAAAAACATGACGTGTCCCCACATCCACAATGGCCAATTAAGTTCCATGACCCATCAACCTTATTCTAATGCTAGTGAAATTCCAACCCCACATCTCCCACCTCAAAACAACGAAAATGGAATTCTCCAACCACTGACTGGTCTCGATAACCTACCACTTACCTGTCACAGTTGCAAAGGCTCCCACATTGGTGCAAAATCTGTCCCCCAAGCTCGCGTCGCCAGGATTTTCCATGTGGGTGGAAGAGGCAACTTTGGCAAAATCATTTGTTGCACCATTTTGCGTGGACCCTATTTCCACATGGGCAACTTTCAAAGAGGACACCATCTGCCACTATCGCCATCTCTCCTCCAGATGCTCACGAGCCACATCAGCGGTTATCTCACGCACTCTGGCAGAATTGGCCCACTTGGAGTCCAACATTCCAGCCACAGGATACAGCCCTGCATGGGGCCAGAAGTGGGCAGGAGGCAGCTGCCCACCTCAACGCACTTGAAAGGCAACACAAACATCAGGTTTGTGTCTAATACAGAGCCACATGCATCACTAAAGGTGACAAGTGCACCGCATACTTCTTTAAAAAACTTTTCACACCATGCCAGAGCGTGGCCTGCACACAGGTGCAAAGATCGGATAATTCCACTGAGGACACACCGGCTGAAGTGGCAATCGAAATGCAAGAATATTACTCCAAGTTATACCGAGCTGAACCAATTCAGCTGGCTGAAATGGTGGAATTTCTCGACTGAGCTCATATCCGCACCATTTTCTGATACCCAGAAATAATGAATTTAATTACTCCGAATGAATTATGGACAGCATTTGTGGTGCGCCAAACCAAAAATGCCCAGGCCCAAATAGCATTCCATATGAGTTCTAAAAAAATATTTCAAATATATATCCCCATTGCTGCTAGCCTCACTTAACCAAAGCCTGTTAGAAACGCGCCTCCTACCAGGAAGACATGAGGCCTTTATTGTCACACTCTTCGAGAAAGGGATAAGCTTGACTTAGCCAACTGGCGCCCCATTTCTCTAACAAACACAGACACCAAAATTTTAACAAAAATTATGGCTAACCATTTAGACTGTAGCATCTGCCACCATCTTCCCCAGAACAATTTGGTTTCATCCCCAGAAGGTCGATTTGGGATAATGTGCACTCTGTGGCCAATGCATGTCAGTCCACAGCCTTTGGGGCACTGGTATTCTTGGACCAGCAAAAGGCCTATGATAGAGTAAACTGGGAATACCTAAGGGCCTGCCTCCATCAATTCCGCCTACCCCCGCTTCATAAACTGGGTAATGCTGCTCACAGAATCTGCGACAATGGCAGTGCATGGCCCAGGCTTCCTAATGGAAGTAGTCCACCCTCAAAGGGGCTTGTGACAAGGGGACCCCTGAGCCCACTCTATACAACTTCAGCCTTGACCCACTACTGCGAAATGTGAATGCCCAACTCACTGGGGTCCATGTGCCAGGCCAAACCCCAGTCAAGATGATGGCATTTGCAGATGATTGCGTGGTTGGGGTGTCTAATAACAAAGATGCACGCGCGCTTAAAGACCTCATCCAGAATATTCCTGGGTAAGCAATGCGGCACTGAACGCCTCCAAAACTGAAATCATCCTCCTTGGTCAGTCTCAGAACTGCTGGGCCCCAGCAATTAGTTCCCAACCCAGCCCATCTGCTCGCCCACGTCCATGCCTTATTAACTCAACACACACCACTCCACTGGTGCTCCTTCATGCCACGTCCTACCATAGGACCGGTGCGCCATCTGGGCATGTGGATGGAGGCAGGCGGATACACATCAGCAGTAATGGAGTGCCATATACTGGACAACGTGACAAAGCGAATCGCCTCTCCCAGAGCCCACCCTACTACCCTCACTGGCAGGGTTGTTCTTGCCAACTCTATGCTCCTATCCAAAGTCTGGTTTGGAGCCCACGCCATCCCCTTCTCCCCAAGCTTCTTCAAATCCCTGTATGCTTTGCTGCAAGGATGGCTTTGGTCAGGCCGCCCTCCACCAGTATGGCTAGAGGTCATGTTTGGCCCTCATCATCAAGGTGGCATGGGCCTGCTTGACTTCAAAGCCCATGCTGCCAAGATCCTGGGCACCTGGATCGCGGCCATCACCGCCCCTACACTCCCATCCCAACACTGGTCCCACGCGGCCCACTCCAACTTCTCCCGAGCCTTGGGCCTCAACAATCCATCGAACCCCCACTCCCTGATGAAATACCTCGCATCACACACATCGGCCACAAGTCCTCATGGGACTAAAACCCACTACAAACAAATCCTACTCTCCATGCAAAGCGCAGAGTGGAGAATTTGTATTAGTGGACATACAACCCGAAGAGGCCGCCCCTCTCCTCAGTTCACACAAGAGGTACAGGGGCTACCCATCCATGATGGCGTGATCCCCATTCGACCCCATGTCCTATCCAGGGTGGACTACCTGGACATGATGGACATCCCTTATTTCACTGAGACCCAAAAGACTATCTGGAAATACGCACACCATCCTCTGTTGCAGCCTCAAATCTGTTCCCATGTGTGGTGCTGCCTGAGGCGGGTGTACCATACAGCTGAGCGCTCTAACGCTTTACACTCATCCTGCGTCATGTGTGGCCGCTATGGAATGCTGTTCCACCGCCTGGAGAAGTGCCCCACCTCTAAATTGATATGGCGCGAAGTTCAACGTCTGCTGGGCCAGGATCAAACGCATCCCTTCAGTCTGTCAAGAGATATGTTTGCTTCATCAATGGCCTCCCCCTTCCACCCTCCCTCCATGCTCTGGTGGTTGCAATCGCCATGTGGACTATCCACACGATTGCCTTGGATGCCATCGCAGGCTCCACCCCCACCCTC
This sequence comes from Massospora cicadina, assembly GCA_022478985.1. NCBI lineage: Eukaryota > Fungi > Entomophthoromycota > Entomophthoromycetes > Entomophthorales > Entomophthoraceae > Massospora > Massospora cicadina. The sequence goes on along the minus strand of JAKSZP010014664.1, from coordinate 102,621 downwards.
CCAGAAGCTGTCCACAGATTCCGGTCTCATTTGGTGGACCACTTTCAAGCGTGGATGTTTGGATACCTCCCACCACGTCGCCAACATCTGGTCTCCTCCTGGTTCCCAATCTGGTTCATCAAATCAGACCCCTTCCTCCACACGTGTTCAATTGTGGCTACAGCCCCTTCACACGTTCCCTCCCCCTCCCCATAAGTGGCGTTCCCGCTGGCAACAAGAGATAGCATCGCTTCTCTGGGGTGCCTCCCCTGGTACTAAGTTTGTCTTTCCTGAGTCATATTCAGAAGTGTCCATCCCATGGTTGGCCTTCCCCGCAATAAATTTAAAATTTAAAAATACTTTCACCTTGGGGGACCTGCACCACGCCTATAAAAGGGGTGGTCCCTGCATAGGTGCTTGAAAGAACCTGATTGTGGCTGGGGAGAACCATCTGATGGTCGCCCCAGGGTCCATCGTGTGGTTGGAGTAATCCAACTGCTCAATTTTACATTTATTGCCTGTGAAGAATTTGAAATGGTGTTACTCCAATTTATGGGGTTCCACCAAGAATCGGCCAAGGCCTTTTGGCCATTATCTTCATTATCATCATTATCTGTGTTTAATTCACATTTAGAGTCATCACAAACTCATAAATGGCCATCTTTTCCCTAGTTTGGCTTATTTTAACCCAAAAATCTTTCCTCTGCAGAGAGAGGGCAAATTTCCAACAGAAGGGCAAAGAAAACTTATGAGTGGATTAGGTTTGGTTTTATTGGGATGGAATGATGGGATCTATTGTTGACGTCTTGGAAGCCTGTCTTACACGTAAGAAGCAATCCAATTTTAAGACTAGGTATCAGTATCAACCCACTACCCTCAACAACCGTTCCACACCATTAGTCTGGACGTAGTAGGTCCCCTCCCTCAGATGACTAGTGGCAACTTATGTATCCTTGTAGCTATTGACCACTTCACTAAGTGAGTTGAAGCCGTGGCTATCCCTGTCCAAACGGCCATAGCCACAGCCACCTTTTACATCAAAATATTTTCTCTCGACATGGCTGTCCTCAAGTACTACTCTGAAATAATGGTGAGAACTTCACCTACAGAGAAGTAAAAATCCTGGCCACATCCATGGGAAAACAATAACTTTTCTCAGCTCCATACAATCCCTCCACAAATGGGACTGTGGAAAGAGCAAATGAACCTTGGTAAACATCCTATGCAAAATGGCCTCTTCTGATACACTTCACTGGGATCAATTCTTACCAGTGCTCTTATAGCTTACTGGATTAGTTATCACCAGATCTGAAAGTATCCCCATTCCATATCTTTTGTGGGCGAGAACCAGGAACAACTTCCCTCTTAGTTATAGATGTACTCTCCTCTAGAGTTGAAAAACCTGAGAAAGTCATGCAAAGATTGGCTCAATGCATCATCCACCTCCAATCTAAAGCTATGACCAATTTAGCAAAAACGGTGACTAAAGTAGGGCACGCTGACAATGAGTTCCAAACCCCCTACCTACATTCCAAGTGTCTGACATGGCATTATATTACCATAACTGCATCACCCCTAGAAGTGGTAATCTTGGATCAATCTGGGAGGGTCCCATCACCATCACCTACAAAAGAGGCAATGAATACTCAATAAAGTCTTTAGCTACTGGAATCACCATCAACCAAGTACATGGCCATATCCTACAGCCTTATTCTCCCCCCAATATTTTTGAGGGGGTGATGTTGGACATCTGCCCTCTCAGCTGCAAAGGAAGAATGTCTTGGGTCAAAATCAGCTGAAATGGGGAAATGTTGGTCATTTATGATTATGTGATGATCCTAAAGATGAGTTTAATAATAATGATGATTTTTAATCAAAAGACTCTGGTTAATTCTCAGTGGAACCCTGCTATTTGGGGTAGCACAATTTTGTATAATAAGGGGGCAAAAAACACTAAATTGAGTTGTTAGGTTATTCTGACTATGCAGCAGACCCTGGGGAGTCCATTGGCAGTTTCTCCCCAAGCTATGTCCGCTTCCCTTCAAACACCTAAGAGGGGACCACCCCCTTTCATAGGGATGGCAAAGGTCCCCCAAGGTAAAAGAATTTTAGCTAACGGGTATTGGCTGAAATATATTAATTTGTTACCCCACAGGTATGTATTATCTACACCTATTTCCCCATCCATTGATTAGCCTAAGCGAAGTGAGTATTCTGAGCTTTGATAGACTACATTTTCATATTTCCTAATTCAGATGGTAACAAGCCAATCTGAACTTACTATTAAATTCCCTCTGACCCTTAATAAAGCTTAAATTTAGATTGGTCAGATATTGAAGGATCATTTTTCCTTTCTTTCTTTGCACTTCTAATAAGAACCATAAAACCCAAGTTTTTAGTAGAGCTTTTTATTAAATTTTACTAAAACTTTTGTGGGATCCAGTGGCATAATCACCAGCAAGCACTAACAAGGTGAATTCCTACAATTTGGTAATATTCACATGAGAGCATTGATTGCTCCTGCTAGGGTAATTTGGTTGAATAATTGCTTCATCATTGGTGGGTTGCATACTAATTTGGCACCCAAAGGTATAAAAGGTGATCAATTCTATAAGGTTCTTGGGTGACATTGTCATCTTCATTGATAAATTATTAAAGCATCAGGTTGAAAGATATTTTGCATGATGTCACTATGAATGTGAGTTAAAATTCTTGCCTGCCTGAATTTATAAATAGGGCTTTTCCAAATCCATATGCAGTGGATAATTTGCCTTCACTTCCAGCAGTTTGGGGGTGAGCTCTGTTCATTCTGAAAGTTAAGAAATGATCCGCAGGTATGCTTGCAGCCTCATCTGCAACAAACATAGTTTTTCTTTATTTTAAATTTATCTTTGTTCATTTTTAGAACTATAAATAGTGTTATTATATTTTTGAATAAACTGCTTTTGCATTGTATATTATAATACTTTTATATATATTAGTAATTAGTCTATACTAAATTTTTAAAAATCATTCAACTCTGTAAAATTCAAAGCCCTACCATCAAATACTTGTGCATCCAGTGATTCCACCCTGGCGACCTGATGCCAGAAAAGCCCTTCCAGATGATATCTAAAAAGAATAGGGTAATCTATCTCAGAGGCCAATTCTGTGTCTAATTAACTTAAACTTGGTTATAACTTTCATGACCCACTGATCATGTGCATCTTGGCGTCAATAATCATATCAATACAATGAAGTGGCCTATGACTGGATAGACTGACCAAGAACTTTCTCACCTGGATAGAGCAATCTTTGTTGTGTTTTAAGTACAAAGTGAATAGAACCGACCATTATAACTTATGTACCTGCTGTTGAAGGTGGAAGGTTCATGGTCGTCCCTCTTAAGGAATTGCATTACTGGCCTTTCCACAAAAAAGTTTATGACATCATCATGGTGATGGTTGACTGCTCCAACAAATTTGCCATCTTCATCCCCTGCACAGTGGTGATAACATTGGAAGACATGGCTCAGCTGTTTGTCAAGTATGTTTTTAAATGTTTGGAACACCCCAGGAGGTCATCAATGACCACAATCCCCAGTTTACCTCATGCTTCTGGGAGGTACTCTGACAAATTTTAGGGATTAAACTCTGCCAAATGACATTTTATAGCCATTGATCCACTAACAAATGGAGAAAACCAACCAGTCACTTAAACAATTATTCTAATGCTATTCCCTACCATTGTAAATTAACTGGGCCATGGACCTCCCTTTAGCCAAGTTTTCTTATAAAAATTCCCTTCATTCCTTTATAGGGTATCTCTAATGATTGCTAATTTAAATAAAACTTTACCTTCACTTTTGGACCCCAAAATATGGGCTTTAGTCTAACCACAAATTACTTTTCCACCCACATTTGTAATATATACAAACAGCTCCTGAAGAACTGTAAAGAGAGTGTCTTGAACTCTCCAAAAAACCATTAATAAAAACAAGGTTCATTCGCCTAATATGGTGCTCCCCACTTCAGCGTTTATGAAAGAAACTTTGGATAACTCCATAAGGAGGTATACCATGAGGTCAACAAAAGGTAGCATAAGGTAAGTAAATACATTTATAACCACGGCCAAATATTGTAAAGGAAAAAACCAAGGGATTGGTTATGAAAAACTAATTTAAATAAATTTGGAAAATCTGGGCTTCAAACACTTTGTTAGCTTGAAAATAGCATTGGCAAGTAGAATGAGGCTACCACTGATAATAGTTTTTAGCTCAAGTATGCATAAAATTGAGACTTTGAATTTAAATGAGCCCCAATATCATCTTTTTAATATAAACTTGATAAGCAAATCTAATAAGCACTTAAAAATAGAGCATAATAAGCTGACATTGTTTAAACTATAATGGGTAATTTTAAACCCCATAGATGTAATGTCTGTGATCTTATCACACAATTTCTGGGGGTTAACTTAGGCCTAAATGTCCTTAACCTAACGTTTATATACAGTGTTCTAAGGCCAGGAAGTTCAGCCAACTTGACTCCTCTAGCATGGCTCATCTCCTCCTTATCCTTATTATCACCTTTCACAATTATGTCATTAGCCATAACAAGAACCTCATTAAATTAAGAAATGTTTTGGAAGGTTTGTTTAAACTGGTGCTTTTTCAGAATAATTTGATGGCATATGTCAGTTCACACTTAAAAGCAGGTATTGTGATGGATGGGGTCTCTGAACACTACCACAAAGCAGTTAGGCAAGAGTGCTCAGGTAAGAGCCCACAGGCAGAATAATCCTGCTGTGGAAATGTCTCTAATCTGACTATGTGGGAAGCACTTTACTATGAAAGTTTGTGCCACAGTCAGGACTATACTGGCGCTCAGCAAGAGGGTCTGACCCTCAGAAAGAGCATATAAAGACTCAATGGCCTTGTCAAAGTCTGAGCTGTGGTCCATGTGCAGTTTCCCTTAAGGCCTCAATAAAACTGATTTCTGATTTTTGAAAATTTAATTTAGATTTTACTAAGTTTATTTAGATATTATAGAAGACAAAGCTGCTTTACACAGTTTTGTCAGCTCAGATTTATACTGAGCTTAGGGAGAATAGTGGGTTGTTATTCGCAGTCTGTGGGCATCTTCTTAATGACAGGCATAACCCAAGAATCTAGACCCTTGATTTCCTTGTTGAGACCCACTCCAGAACTAGGACTGGGTACCCATATGGTTGTGGAAACTTTTCCGCATTTATTATTCAGCTTCAAATTGTTCTCAAAGCCCAAGCCCTTCTCTTCATCTATATTCCTCAATATTGCTAACAGGGGTTTGGTGGCATCCAATTAGCCAGAGCGCCATTTACAAGGGTTATCCTCGTTGACCTTTTTAGTAATATTTTGTTTGGCAACATCTAGTTTGCTAGAGTGCCATTTACAAGGATTTTCATTCTTGTCAATACATTTGGGGATGTCAGATTCAGCTGCACCTGGTTGGCTGAAAATTTATGTCCAAGGGTTCGCTCCCTCATTTCCACATTTAGTAATATTTGATTTGGCAGCATCTGGTTGGCCAGAGCGCCTCTTACAAGGATTTTCATCCTTGTTGATACGTTTTGGGACCTTGGACTCAGCTGCACCTGGTTGGCCAGAAATTCATGTCCAAGGGTCTGCTCCTTCATTGCTGCATTTAGTATACGCAGTTTGGCAGCATCTGGTTGGCCAGAGCGCCATTTTTGAGGCTTTCCTTCCTCATCATCCCCGCAATTTCTATTTAGCTTTGATTTCAAATCTGATTCATCAGATTGCCATTTATGAAACTCTTAGCTATTGTGCCCCTCTCCCTTGGCCTTGATCACTGCCCTAGGGAAGATTATTGCAATGTGGTGGTCAGGCAACGCCTTGACTGTTACATCACCCCCCCAGATGAGAGCCTCCTCCAATTCCAGAACTCCTCCACCTTCTGAAGGCAGTTGCTGCAGTTGTCAGCAGTCTTCCAGGTGGACTCTTCCACCAGGTAACCTACCCATTCAACTAGATACCAACATTTTTTTCAAGAGACTTTTGAGTCCAGGATTTCCTCCACCTCATATTCAGCCTCTTTTGGGTTTCCAAAGTGGACTGGCTCCAATTTCTCTGGAAGAGGGCCTTCAAACTTCTTCAGTTGTGAGACATGCATTACTAGATGTGCATGAGTTTCCTTGTTAAACTCCAGTTTGTACGCCACTTTGTTTACTTGGTGGAGGACCTTGAATGGGCCCAGGGCAACTGGTCCAAATTTCCTGCAGCTTGCAGGAACTGAATAATTTTTCGCGTTGATCATCACTAGGTCTCCTTCCTTTAGCACTGGGGCCTCATATTGGTGAGTGTTGGCCTTCTTCTTCTGTGCCTCTATCACCTTTGTTAAATTTGCATGTAGGGGTTTCAGGTTTTCCCTCATTTCTGATGCCAGGTCATTCGCCGCTGGGTTTGGACCTCTGGGGTGGTTTTCCACCATCTTTGGGTGGAACCCGTAGTTTGCCATGAAGGGCGACATTCCCATTGATGAATGTGCTAAGTTATTGTAAGCAAATTGTGCTAGTTTCAGCCAGTCCATCCAGCGTTCCTGTTGGGTGGTCATGTAGCATTGCAGATACTGCTTGAGGACTTGATTGACTCTTTCCATCTGGCCATCCAACTGAGGGTGGTAGGCTGAGGATCTGCACGGTTTGATCTAAAGATTTTCGAGTAGGTGTTGCCAGAATTGGGCAATGAATTGTGGGCCTCTATCTGACACTACCTCCTCCGGTAGGCCATGGTGAACGAATACCTCATTTATAAAGATCTCTGCCATTCCCTTTGCTGTGATTTTGGAGGTACATGGAAAACAATTCTTTGTACTTGGTCATTCTGTCTACTACCACCATCACAGCATAATACCCCTTCAATTTTGGAAACCCCATTATGAATTCCACACTCAGTGAAGATCATGGCATTTCCACAATCTGGAGTGGTTTGAGTTTCCCCAAAGGCTTCTGCCTAGAATGCTTGGATTGGAAGCATGTTACACATTTTTGGATGTACTCCCTCATAGTGCTTGGCATCCCAAACCATGAGTAACTCTGAGCTAAGAGCTCTATTGTTTTCTCATTCCCAGGGTGTCCTGCCAAGGGGTGGTTGTAGAATGCACTTATTGCCTCCTCCTGGAGCTTGCGGATGCGCGCCCTTTGTGGAGGATAAGGACCTTCTTTTTGCAGAAATTTCTATGCTATTAATTCTCCACCCCTCCTCCAGTTCCTTCCACAGTATGGCCCCATATTTCGAGCTTCGCTGGGTGGCCCAGAGCTTTTCTTCAGTTCATGGGTGGCATTTTGGATGATGGCAAACACATTCAAGGGCAACATAGTTGCTGTTTTGTATGCATTTAGCTCCTCCCTTGGGAAGGACTTTCCTGGGTCCCTGCTTAGGAGATCTGGGATGAAGTTGCTCTCCCCTGGCTTGTACACAATCTTGAAGTCATAAGGTGCCAGCTCTAGGTGCCACCTGGCCTGGCGCTGGTTCATGCGCTTTGGACTCTTGTAAAATTTGAGGGCGCGGTGGTCCATTCTGATGGTGAAAGGGTGTTTGTCATAGAGTAGGTGATGCTGCCATTCCTCCGAAGCTGATACAATCTCTAGGAGCTTCTTGTCATACACAGGGTAGTTTGTCTCAGAGGGCAGTATTTTCCTGCTAAAATAGCTTACAGGATGGTCTACCCCATCTTCCCCCTCTTGCAGCAGAACTGCCCCAATAGTGAAGTTTGAGGCGTCAGTTTCCATTATTAAAGGGCGATTGGCGTCAGGGTGGTCTATTACTGGTGCCTTCATGAGGCTCTCCTTGATAGTTTGGAAAGCTTTCTCCTCCTCTTCTTCCCAATGGAATAGCACCTGCCCTGTCAAATGGGTTAAGGGTGCCGTCATCTTGGAGAGGTCTTTTGCAAACCTTCTCAGGAAGTTCACCATGCCCAGGAAGCTTCTAACCATAGTTCTATCTTTAGGGGCCGTCATTCCCTCACTGCCTTCAACTTGTCAGGGCATATGGATGTTCCCTTTTGGAAGACTACGTTCCCCAAGAAGGAGCCAGAGTCCTTGTAGAACTCACATTTTGATGGCTTCAGGCGGAGATTCGCCTTACTGAGGGCCTCCAGTACACTCAGCACATCGCTTTTGCAGATCCTCTTTGGTCTTAGAGAATACAAGGATATTATCCATATATGCCACACAACATTTCCCAATTAGGTTTTCTAGGGCATTGTTTATGGTACGCTGAATACTGCTGGGGCGTCCTTGAGGCCAAAAGGCATCACCTTGTACTCAAAGACCCCTAAGTGGCACTTGAAAGCGTATATTGTTGTTGTTCTGCAATTACAGGAACTTGGTTGAATGCATCGACCAGGTCCAACTTGGTGAAAACCTGACTACCTGAGATCATCTGAGAGATGGTCTCCATCAATGGAATGGTGTAGGGGTTGGTCTTGGTTATTGCATTCAGCCACCAATAATCCACACACACACAGCGGAGCTCGCCACTTGCCTTTGGGACTAGGAGTATCAGTGACACCACTGGAGACTTGAAGGGAACGATCATCCCACGCTCTAGCATTTTCTTGACATAAAATTCTAGGGCAGCCCTCGCTTTCAGGTTTAAAGGTATACGGGGCAACACTTGTGAAACTCTGCGTCCTTTTTGAACTTTAAAGTAAAAAGGAAAGGCCTATTTGGGGTTGTTAAGGGAGCTTGGTTCTTCTGGAACAGGTGGGTGTATGTGCGAAATTCTTTAGAAATGTCCACCCCTGGCTCCAGCCCCAATACTGCGTTCACCCAGGCTTCCCTCCACCAGTGGTGAAGAAATCTAGCGCCACTGGAGACTGTCCCTTGGGGTGTAGCATGACCAGGCGCTCCTGCAGTTTGAACTGAGTGGAGTACTTGTGCCACCACTGCATGCACAGTATTATGGTGTGTGGCAGATTTTTAATAGCACTAAATAATTCTTGGAAAGTGTGAGGCCCCTGCCGCAGCAGCACCTGGGTTTTGACTTTCCAACTGCCCACCGTTTTTGAGGTGTCTGCGAGTGCAATGGCTCCCTTCCATTCCATCTCCAGCTTCATTCCTTTATCTAACCCATAGTCCAGATAGTTGTCCTCTGCTATGTTGTCTACCAGCGCCCAAAGTTGATCCTCCCTCTTCCTCTTTATTCCCCAAAGCTATAATGAGTAGAGGACAGAGATAAGATGAGTTATTTCCTTTATTAATTGTAGCAATGCACATGGGAGTAGGGTGGAAGTTGTAGGAAGGACTGGGAAGGCCCTCTCTGGGGTTCTCAGAGGGGTTCACCCCATTGGCGGAGCTGGAGGGTGATCCCTGCAAGGGCTCCTGTGAGGTACTGGAGGCCAGCTCAGACTCATCTCGGTGGCCATGGAACTTCACATGTTGTGACACAGAATGTGATTTTGCCTGAGCTGATGCTAGTTGGCCTTCCACCTGGGTTGTGACTGAAATTTCCTCATCGAGGGTGGCTCTTAGGCAAGTAGCAGTCATGGCAGTGAGGATGTCAGGACGGTGATTCTGGAAGAACATCCATGCAATTTTGGTAGAGGTGACCTTGGCTGCCTTATCCAAAGAACGGTACACCTGGGTGTACTCCATGACTGACATCTTCCCTTGTGTGAGGTTTAGGAGGGCTGACCATGCTGCATCTTGGGAGTCATTTGGTGTGAATGCTCTCTCAACCAACTGTAGACATTTATCCAAGGTGGTAGGGAGCACTGACTGGGCCTCCAATAGCTCAGTGAACCAATTTGCTAGGTTTATGGGCAGGGTGGTCACTATTTGAGCAATCTGGAGTGAAACTGGGGCAGTTCTTCCTGAGGCAGTGGTCAGCTGGGCCTGAAGTTTCACCCATGAGAACGTGGCATGTAGGGTGCTCAGCTCCCCTGGAGTGAGGGCCTGTCAAAATTCTGATGTGGGCTTCTCAGAATGAGAATAGATCTGGACATGTCCACAGGAGGGAAGGAAATGGGAAACTTCTCTTAAGAGGAACAGGAGAGAAAAGATGACCATTAGAAACATGGTTGGGTGTTTGTACCATTCAGGCAAGGCGCGTTCTGACAGCTTATCCATCACATCCAAGAATAAAGACACCATGTTGAATGAGTTTCATCTAATGTATCAGATGGGGTCTCTGAACACTACCACAAAGCAGTTAGGCAAGAGTTCCCAGGTAAGAGCCCACAGGCAGAATAATCCTGCTGTGGAAATGTCTCTAATCTGACTATGTGGGAAGCACTTTACTATGAAAGTTTGTGCCACAGTCAGGACTATACTGGCGCTCAGCAAGAGGGTCTGACCCTCAGAAAGAGCATATAAAGACTCAATGGCCTTGTCAAAGTCTGAGCTGTGGTCCATGTGCAGTTTCCCTTAAGGCCTCAATAAAACTGATTTCTGATTTTTGAAAATTTATTTTAGATTTTATTAAGTTTATTTAGATATTATAGAAGACAAAACTGCTTTACACAGTTTCATCAGCTCAGATTTATACTGAGCTTAGAGAGAAGACCGGGTATTGTTCTCTGCAGAGTCTGTGGGTGTCTTTTTAATGACAGGCATAACCCAAGGATCTAGACCCTCAATTTCCTTGTTGAGATCCACTCCAGAACTAGGACTGGGTACCCTCATGGTTGCAGAAACTTTTCTGCATTTATTATTTGGCTTCAAATTGTTCTTGAAGCCTTGGCCATTCTCTTCATCCATATTCCTTAATATTGCTAACAAGGGTTTGGCAGCATCCAATTGGCCAGAGCACCATTTATGAGGGTTTACCTCCTCTCCCTTTTTAGTAGTAATTCATTTGGTGGTATCTGGTTGGCCAGATCATCATTTACAAGGATCTTCATCCTTGTTGATACATTTGGGGATGTTGGATTCAGCTGCACCTGGTTGGCCAGAAATTCATGTCTGAGGGTCCACTCCCTCATTTCCACATTTAGTAATATTTGATTTGGCAGCATCTGGTTGGCCAGAGCACCTTTTATAAAAATTTTTATCCTTGTCAATATGTTTTGGGACATTAGACTTGTCTGCACCTGGTTGGCCAGAAATTCATATCTGAGGGTCCACTCCCTTGTTGCTGCATTTAGTAATATTCAGTTTGGCAGCATCTGGTTGGCCAGAGCACCATTTTTGAGGCTTTTCTTCCTCATCAGCCTCATGATTTCTATTCAGCTTTGATTTTGAGGCATCTGATTTGTCAGATTGCTATTTATGAAAGTCAAAGCTGTTTTGCCCCTCTCCCTTTGCCTTGATCATTGCCCTAGAGAAGATTATTGCAATGTGGTGGTCAGGCAATGCCTTGACCATTACAGGTATCTGTATAAGAATGAAAACCTGTAAATAGGGAAGTAAAACCAAAGTTGTCATAATAAAGTTCCACTATCTATAATAACAAAGGTAAGTGTTTGTATGTTTGCATGTATGTGATGCCTAGCCAAAACTATGGCATGTAAAGCTTTGAAATTTTGGATATAGGTGGATATGAGGGGGTCCATGCGCACCTCAAAGCAGGTTTTTTTATTTTTATAGTAAAATAAAAAGGTTTATATGTAAGAAATAAAAATTGTATATGTTTTTAATGGTAAATGATATATTATTACAGATGATAAATTTGATATCTGGTTGATTCAATAGTTTTAATAGTTTTGCCAAGTGGTTGGCAGTCATTTAGCTAATTGTCTAGTTAATCATTCTGATAAGTAGTAAGTGATTGGTTAAATTTAAAGTTAGAATAGTTTTGCCAAGCGGTTGGAAGTTTTAGGTTAATTCAATATGTCCAATTGGTTTTGGGCAAATGGTTAGTAATGTTTGGCTGATTTGATAGGTTTAATTACTCCTAAACTTAATGATGACCATCTATCAATATATAAACTAATATAAATAATATTATCTGTTAAATTATACCCAAAAACAATGCTAGGTAAAATGGGCTATCAACATGAAATAAAATATAATTTACTCATTTAAAATTGTTTGTTCTAAACCTGAGCAACGCCAGGTAACACATCTATTATTTAGTTGCTTTGTAGTTTCAATCTCTATATTATTTCTCATACATGTTTTTTTGTTGGTATGAAATATCTCCCTTAATACTGTATCAAAATTAATGTTTGATACACCATTTTGAAGAGTATTTTCCCTCCAATGATAAAAAAATAAGTAAATATCTTAAAATTAATGTTTTTTGTTAAAAATTATATATTAAACTTACATTTTAAAAATTTCATTTAAAAAAATATATATATAATGTCATGTTGGCACTGAAGTCTGAATAGAATATAATAAAAGAAATGTATAAATAACGTATAAACAATGTATAAACAATATGTCGATCAAATTAAAACAAGTAATACAGCATTTACAAAAGCAGCGGAGTTCTATTCTAACCTCAATAATATTGAGGTAGCAAGCGTTTGTTGTAATTTTTGATAAAAAATTAGTAAGTTTTTTTTTTCTAAAAACTATTAAATATATAAATAATGTGAAAAATATTTATTGCATTTGAGCTACGAAAAATAAATTTCATTTCAAAATATTTGTCACGATATTTGTATATTTACTAACTTTTATTAATAATTTTTTTAAAACTTTAAAATTAGTTTATTAACTAACAAGTTAAATTTTATCTTCGTTATGTTTTTGCCAGTTTGTCATCATTTGTTATTTGCAATAATCTATTTTTATTGATTAAGTACTATCCATAGGATAGTTGTATAAGGAATCCTATTACCTGAAGTGATGTGAAGTATGTGCATGAGTCACCTAGTTGGTTTTAATTATGACTGAGTGGTAGTAGTTTTTGGTTGATTCGATAGAGCAATTGGTTTTGGCTAAAAAGTTGGTGGAATTTGATCAAATCAATATCAATGGGTTTGGCCGAGTGGTTATCTGTAATATAAAATCTAAAATAATGATTCAAATCATCTGGTAAGCTATAAACGCAATAGCGAAGCATGGGTATCTTGATATTAGTTTTATATATTTTAAGAAATACTGCCCAATTTGGTTCCCCTAATTTATAAAGTACTTTTAGCAAGTTAAGTTGAAGTTGATTTAGTAGTTTGGAAGATGTGTCACAAACACAATGATTTTAAATATAGAGAGATGTTTTGGGTAGCAGATTGGTGTTATCTGATTGATTTGATATTTTTATTTTATTTGACCGATTGGTTAATGGTTTTTGGTCCATTCAATAGGACCCAATTTAGTTTTGGGGGTGATTAGTTATTGGTTGATTTGATAAGTTCAATTAGTTTTGGCTGAGTGGTTGGTGGTTTTTGGTTGATATGATTGAACAATTAGATTTAGCCGAGTGGTTATTGCTTATCTATAAAATAAAATCTAAAATAATCAATTCGAATCATCTAAAATTCTAGACACCTTAGCGAAGCACGGGTAATAGATGCTAGTAAGATATAAAAATGATATATATGATTAATAGGAAACGATATATCTTTTTAGGATGAGCAGTTTGGTATTATTTGGTTGATTCGGTAGGTTTAATAATTTTGGCTAAGCGGTTGTTGCTGATTTGGTCAATTTGATAGGTTCAATAGTTTCAAGTAAGTGGTTTGGTCATTCGATCAGTCGATAGATTCAATTACTTAAACTTATCAATTAGTATCCTGGTAAACTCGAGCAACGCTGAGTAATGATCTAGTATTCGATATATTCACCCTCTTCATTTATTCCTTTGATCCTCTCAAACTAGATAGTTAGAATGGGCAAGGTATGCGTGTGATGCTGTTTGTATAACACAAGGAATAGCTTATTGAGTATCAAGTGATTGGGCGCAAGCTCCCATCTGAGAAAGAGCCCATCCCAAAGCTTTATCGCATGAGCCTTTTTGCTCCCAATGAGACCGTTGCTAAGTCTCGTTATTGGTATTTCTTAAAGAAGGTTTCTAAAGTCAAGAAAGCTTCTGGCGAAATTGTTTCAATTAAGCAGGTATTTGCGGCTGTAAAAGGGGTGCTTAACAGTGTAGGTTCATGAGAAGAAGCCTTTTGTGGTCAAGAACTACGGTATTTGGCTCCGTTATGATTCGCGTTCGGGAACCCATAATATGTACAAGGAATACCGTGAATGAGCCGCGCTGAAGCTGTTGAAGCTTGCTGTAAGCACTATTCAAAGCTTTACATTAATTTTAAAAGATCTTGACATGGCTGCTCGCCACCGCGCACGGTTTAGATCAATTCAGATCATTCGTGTTGCTGAAATTAAGGCTTCTGATGTTCGTCGTGCATATATCCAACAGCTTCTTGTAAGTTATATACATATTAACTACTAAACTTTTTTAGAAGCCCAAGCTTCGTTTCCCCCTACCTCACCGCTCTCTCAAGCCTGCTCTCAAGAAGCATCGCTCTCTTTTCATTGCTCAACGCCCTTCTACTTTCTGTTAAAGTGGATATTAAAAAATGCTGATTTACAACGTTTTTTATTTTATAAAATCGTGATGTATTTTAGTAACATTAAAAGAAAGTTAAATTGAAATGCTCATATGAAAGTAAATTCTACAATAAGCGATTAGTTAAATTTTTATTTAAGTGGTGTTTGTATGTTAGTTTTTGGTAAACTTATTATCATTTTATTTTTTGAGGCTGTTTAATTCTGTAGCAAATATATGTGATAATATAAGCTGAATGTCGCGAAGATGAATTTTCGCTAGCAATTCTAATTTAAAAAAAATTTATGCCATGAGCTATACTTATGTACATTTTTGTGCTTGAGTTATATTTTTGTTTTTATTTAAAGCAAAAGTAGAGATGCTATTTTCTGCATATGGGTGATTTTTAAGTGGCAACAGATGCGCTTATGGATTTAGCATCAGAGTGAAACAGTTTTGTAAAGTCTTGTACACAATTACTTAAAAGGGTTTTTGACTTAAATTTGTCTTGCATGCACGCTATTAATTGCTAATTAGTATAATTATAAATACGATTAAGAGTGTTCACATAACTAGTTTACTTATATACAAAAATATATAATTTTCTACATTGAAGTTTAACTACTTTGTTAACGTATAAAAAGTTATTTTAAATAATTTTTAAATTATAATGGGCTATATGTTTAGTTATAAATGTATAGCTAGCGCAAGCATATAAAAACTTGACAGTTTTGATTGCTGACTTATATTATGCTTATGAAAATAAGTTTGTAATTACATAAAATTTGAAGATATGTTTTACCATATAATTTAATATCGTCTAAATTAAATTTTTCTAAATTATGTATCAGCTTAAGTGAGAATATATTAGATTTTACTAGATGTGACTAAAAAGCTAGATTAAAACTAATTATATAAGCTTTATTATGCTAGAGGTAAAGCTAGTCTGAGTATTGAGTTAACCAAAAAGTAGGGGTAAGCTTATGGTTTATATACAAATTATCTCAAGTAACTTAAAAGGCAAAGGGGTCTTCAGTAATAATTATGTGCTAAACTAGATTTAAAGTTGTTTGTTTGCTATAAGTTTGTATAGCTAAGCTTCTAGACTTTTATCTTTTTAAAGAAAAAAATGTGTGAAGTCTTGTTCTACAAAGCAACCTTATAAAATACAGACTCAGTAGCATATTGTAAGTCCGCCGGCTTGCATCTTATATTCAATATTGATAGGAATGCAATTTTTAATAACATCAGTAGTAACTACCAAGTGATTAGCAGCACATTTACAAAAACCTCTAAATAACATATAATTGTTAGATATTTTCTTTGCACAATTTAAAATAGCATATGAAGTTTTTTATTTAAAATGTTAAAGCTATAAAAGTTATACTCACAATGTGTTATTGAAAGATTAGTTTTAGATATCAGTACCTGGCTTTAACTTTTGGCTAAAGCTCCAATTTATGATGTTATCTTAAAGTTTTAGCAATATATAGTTTATGGCAACATTTTTTGTAAGACAGCAACCTGATGTAACCTTAAAGAAATAATTGTGTTAGAACTTGTAGCTGAACCATTTCTGTTTATTATGATGGGCAACACCTGCTTCCAAAACACCTGTTGTACATTTACTAGTTAACTTTAACCATGGGCAGACAATCTTAAGATTGCATAGTATACTATAATCTGATTAAGTCAGCAGGTAGTATTAAATATTTCAAACTCTATTGAATATAAAGACAATGTATTTCACAAACCCAAAGATACCACCGCCCATGTTGGAGAATTGATATGCCAAGAAAAACTAGGCTTCCATTGGGGGTGCTTAAGTATATATGATAAATATATAGTCTGTACATCACCACCATTCTAGTGACTCACAAGTTGGGTTCACCAGGCAATATTAAGGGAAAATATTAGTTAAGAATGATGTTCTAACACTAAGGGTCAAGCTTATAAGTAATACTAATTTAACCCAATATTACTATAGTGCAGGTTTTGTGATCCCTTTGTTATAACATATTGATAAAGATAAGACTATAGTATGAGCACCACTGGTGCTAAAAAAGATAAGACTATACTGTTATTGTGGATGAGTTCCACCCAAAGCAACAGCTATAATACCATAGGTATAGTCAACCATACTAGTTGACAGATAGTGAGTATGGAAAGTATCATTATAGGCCAGTTATACCAGAGTTAGATAAAATGGCTTGAAAGGCACCCACAAATTTCTTACAATAGAAAATTTTTAAATTTTTATGACAATTTAATTTTTGTAGATATAAAAATCAAAATTGGAGTGACAGCTGTTAAAAAACTATTATGACTGGATGATAAGCCCCAAACAGCTGCAGCAGATTGGCTAAAATCTGTCAGCTACAATTTAATAATATGCAAATATTTGAGCGCCTTGAAATAAGGCAATACTGAGCCATGATTAATAGTTATTGGATCACCCCCAGATAAGATGATAAGGTAATGTCAATTCATGAGAATATTTAGTATATCACCTCAAACTAAGGCATTAGTGAATTTAAGAATAATAGACTCTGCTGGGGCCTCTCAATTACAAGGATGAACCAATGAGAATACAGCAGTAAATAATAGCCCAAGCAAAAGGATCAGTATTGACCAAAGTCACTGATATATAAGCAAGATGATAATATTAGAGAAAGAAGGATTGTTAGTAGGAATTAGGAAGTGGAGCAGAACAAGTCTGTTAAATAAAATATTAAATTATATACAGTGCTGTAGCTAGAGCTATTTTCTTTATATTTATTTCTTTAAGTTTGTCTCAAAAACTGGCAATCTCCATATCATTCATCTGTTGCTCATTGGGTTTGACCCTGTGCAACTCCTATGGTATATCTCAAATATATTGCCAAAGTTATAAGAAAGGTGCTCACTGCAGGTGCTCATTGATCAACCACCAATATATCAAAATTCTTCAGTTGCCAGCCATGTTGCATCAGGCCTACATTGATGGGGAATTCTCATGGCATGCTGAGCCAGCCAAATATGTGGGTCTTAAACTTGCTTTAGACATGGTGTTTAAAAAGCATGATGAGCTTCTTCAGGAGTGAGATGATGTAATGAAACAGCTTGAAAACACATAGTAAAATGCAACTTCTTGGACAACAAAACATGCAACTTGCTAATTGAACGGATTACACTACTAAATGGCTACACTGTGCAAAGCAGAATCTGAACAGCACCTCCCACCCACAGCGCCCGCATTGGGTAGTGGACAAACTACAAGGGCCCACTCAAAAAGAATTATATTATGATGAATATGAGGCTGGGTACCCAGTTGAGGAGCCTTTCACTGACACTGCAAAAGCGTGAGCTACTCTGCCCATGATAGCAGCCTCAGAGATAATTATGTCTCAGTGGACTAATTCCCCAGGTGATGGCTGTACTGCCCACCAAAGGAACCCATGCTACTCCTAAAGCAGTGGACAAGCTGTATGCCACTGTCCCTACCAAACCATCACCTCATCATGATATCACCTATGGGCCTTGATCAATTCCTCAATACACTCCCAAGGCTTGCAGTTACAAGTAGAAGGAGGAGGTTTGTATCAATAAGCTGCCTCAGTTTGACTGCAATGGAAACATCCACAGGTTCATCAAATGATTTGAATTTGTGATAGAAGGAGCCTTGAATTGGCATAAGGCTAAATTTCTGATATTTGCCTTGGACGTTGGAAGCACTAACCAAGCCACTTGATATCTTCCAAGCAGTTCTGTTACATATCAAGAAGTGAAGGATACTGTGCTGAGGCTGTTTGGAAGTATTGTAAAGATGTCACAGTGGTAGGCTGAGTTCTTGATCATTAGGTTCTAGCATAATGAGACCCTTGCTGCATTTTCTGAATGATTTATGGCAGAAGATCATGTGTTAATTAGGGTGGGGACTCTATCCAAATCCAATGTGGGCATCACAATGACCTCTGAGGTAAAGCCATACCACAAACTTTACAATGTCATAACTCCAGTTTTAGAGGATGACATACTCCTGCTCAAGGTTATTAATTTCTTCTACATCTATCTGCTACCTTTATTTCACCCAATATAGATGAGAAACACTGCAGCTATCACCAGATCTTCTTATTTGGGGGAATCCTTCCACCCTGTTTAAATTCCATCTAGTAACCCCCAGTCTTATAATTACACGCTTTGCCCTCAGCTGGGTTACCCCAGCACTATAGCTCCCAGTATGGAGTTGCTTATGACAATCTCCAGCCACCCAACTTTTGACCTGAGCTAGTTTACACTGACCATCATAAGTCAAACTATTGGTCTGGGTCTGTTTATGCCAATTGCAACCATCAAACTATCATCCTGGGCCCTCTTACAATAACCAAGGATGCAGGACCTACAGTGTAACTTGTTTTGAGTGTGGTCACCCTAGGCATCTTGCCTGGAGTTATCCCACCTGCTAGGTTCATTACGTACAGCAGGATCAGTACTACCAAGGAAAAGATGAAGTGGAGTAGAGATGGGACTCTCTACCTCCACTATATTAAACCCAAACGTCCCACCTGAACCCATCAAAGTAATATTGGTGGAAGTCACTCAGTATGATGATGAGTTCCTATATCAGCAGCTGGTTGGAGAGGTAAATGTACTGACACAAGCGCAAACCAAGGCCACAGCGGAAGAAGGACCTCAAAGAAACCAAAGCCATAGGCCTATCAAATTTTTGAACAAGTTTCTCCAGATGAGCTGGGCCTGTCCACAGATGCGCCTTTCCTAAAGGTGTAAACATCACCCTCCAAGTAGACGCTATTATGTAAAGAGTACTCTAAAGGTGGTGATGGGATTATGATCTTCTTTGGAAAAAGATTCTTTAAATGTTCACATATTAAACAGTCAAAATTCTTCTTATTATGAGTGTACATATTGTGACATTTTTGTAGCAAAGCATTAAGTCTGTGCTATAATAGATACAGTCACCCCAGCCAATATAGTTTCCACTAAGTTGGTGATGAAATTAAAATTAAAACCTGATGTAGAACATCAAATGGTGTATGTGACTGCTAGAGTGGAAAACATGGTCTATAAAGGAGCATGCTGTGCGCTACCTTTGCAGTTTGGATTAATTGTCATTGTAGCTCCTGCAATTGTGTTACCAAACAGTAATTATGGCCTGTTAATTAGAACTGCTTTCATGCAATGCTTTAGGGCTGTCATTAACATGATGGATATGACCTTTAAAATTCTGGGGCAGTGGATCCCAATTCACTTTACCTCCAGTAGAGTGCCAAAAGATCTGGTGCATATGGGACATATTAACCTTGCTTATAGTGACAGTGTGATTCCAGTTTTCTACCAATGACTAAAAAATAAGATCTGGGCTATTCCCCAACAGATATATGAATATTAAGGGATGCCTCTCAGAGCTTCTGGGCCTATATCCATCCCCTCCATACACCAAGCAATAGTAAACACTGAGTTAGAGGTGGAAGTACCAGCTGGGATCTATGAGGAGATCATTGGACCTTATCAGCAGTTGCAGCTTGAGCCCCATGTGGATCCAGGCATTATACTACTGGGTCATGGGGAGATCAAGGCATTGTTAGTGAATTTAATAAAAGAACCATTTTAAATCCACAAGCATCAAATAATGGCATATTTACACTTGATTCCTGTTGAGGAGGTCCTTTAGGTTCCATGTTTGGGTTGTTGGATGAATTTGGTATATTCATCAAACCATGGGATGGCATAATGGTGGTGGTACCACACCAAAAATTTAATGAGGTTAATAGAAGAACAGAAATATCAGGTGATAGATTTGTTTTAAAAATATAAAAAAAATTTTTTTCTGTCAACAACCACAATTTAGGGTGCGCTTGGGGGTGGTCCATTGGTTGAACACTGGGGATCATTCCCCATCAGGTCTCATCCAATCTGATAATGAGGGCAGCTGAAGGAGTAGTTACAGAGGAAATTGAAAAGCTTCAGGAGCAAGGGATGATTTAACCATTAAAGAGTCTATGGGCTTCACCCATTCTAATTGCAAAAAGAAGGTTGGCAACAACTGGGTGACGTTATACTACCAAAAGCTCAACAATATCACCAAGAAGGACTCATATCCCTTGCCACAGATTGATGATGCTTTGTATTGGTCAGGTTGAGCTTGTTACTTCTTGGTGATGGATTTGATGTTGGGTTACTAGCAAATCAAGTTGCCCATGGCAGAACAGGAGAAATGCGCCATAATCACATCCAAAGGGCTTTTTCAACTGACACATATTCCTCAGGAATGTGTAACGCCCAAGCTACATTACAACGGGCTATGGACACCATCCTTGGCGACCTGAAGCTGTTGTGTTTTCTTATGTACCCTGATGATATCAATGTCTTCTGCACATTTTCTGAGCACCTTACCCATTTGGAGAAGGTATTCTGCCAGCTTGCTGAGACCAACATTAAGATTAATCCCTGTAAATGCCACTTCTCCAAAGACCAACTGGAGTACCTTAAGTCTGTGGTAGATGCAATGAGGCCGAAATTTTAAATTATCCAAGGTGGAGGCTATCCAAAAATGACTTTGCAAAACAGTAAGCATAACATAAAAGTAATTTTTAGGGATGGTTGGCTACTACCCATGCTTTATACCCAACTTCAGCTGTATTAAAGGTCCGCTGTTTATGTTACTAAAAAAGGATGTCATGTTTGAATGGACAAAACGGCAACAATGCTCCTTTGATACACTTTAGTTGGCTTTAATAAGTGCGCTGGTACTGTTCTATTTATATTTTAATAAAGAGTTATTGTCCAAACAGATGCGTCTCTTTCTTCTATAAGGGCAGTCCTATCCCAAGAGGATGATGACGGAGCATCCAGTTGTGTACTGCAGTTGGATCCTGAACTGCCATGGTGCAATTATACCGTGACTAAGTGGGAGTGCTTAGCAGTGATCTATGCACATAAGCAATTCATGGTTTATTTGCATGGAGTAAAGTTTAAAGTTGTAATGGATCATGCTTTGTTATGCTGGTTGCAGAATCTCAGGGATCCTGAAGGGCGTCTAGCTGATGGACCCTCAAACTGCAGGCTTATGTCTTCAAAGTCTTTCATTAACCCAGAGAAAACATCATAATTCAGATTGTTTGTCAAGATTACCCATGATTGCCACTACAGCGGATCTGAGTGATGTAATGTATGACAAAATGCTTAGCAGACAATACAATTACACACTGCCTCAGGTCATAAAGGCATTAAATGAGATGAGCACTAATACTTTCTATTGGAACGGTGAGTTCTACAGATGGTTTGGAGATTCTATGGTGAACTTCCTGAGACCCTCAGCACGGATAAGCAATTTATGAATGCACATAGGGCAGTAGGACATGGCGGCTTGCACAAGATGTTGGAATTGTTGCACCCTCAATATTATTAAGAAAGCATGTACTTTGACGTGCTTGAACCAATATCCTGCTGCCACTAGTGCCAAGTGAAAAAACTGTTCCACCAGAAGACTTCATACCAGTTAGTGAAACCACATTTTTCTTGGCATATGGTTTCCATCAATGTCATGGGGCCCCTGGTGACAAGAGCTAACTTTTACAGATACACTCTGGTGGCAATTGAGCACTTGACCAGGTGGGTTGAAGCAAAGTCAATCTGAATCTTAGGAGAAGTCACAGCGGCCAAGTTCATAATGGAATGTATCATCCAGCAATATGGCTGTCCTCAGTTCATTCTTACTGATAAAAACCAACTTCACCTCTCACATTCTGCCAAAGCTAAATGAGCTGATGGCCATCTGTGGAGTTCTGATGACCCCATGTTACCCTGAATCCAACGGTATGGTTGGATGGGTGAATGTGACCTTGGTGAATATACTCTGAAAGTTGGTAGTGGATCTCCCTTTGTATTAGAGTTTTATCCTTTCTGCAGCTGTCTTTTCCTACATCATTAGGTATCAATATACCATGGGGAGGAGTTTCTTTCAGTTACCATATGGATGGCACCCAGTGCTACCTGATTACTCTATGCCTGTATAGAAGATACCAGTAGAATGGATCTGCAACATTACTTGACTAACTTGGAAAATACTCTAATCAAGCTGCAAACTGAAGCATACTCTTTCAGCTTGGCCAAAAAGATAAAAAATCAGGCTGCTGACCAGGCACAGTGTAGTGGGCTATCCCAGTTTCAAAGAAGAGGAGATATTGTTATTCCACAATCAGAATGGGTTCAGTCAAAAGCATAAATTAGCCAACATCTGGATTGGTCCATTTAAAATAAATGAGAAGATGGTCATCAACGCCTACACTATCAAAGAGCCCATAAGTGGATAAATTATTAATTAAGTGCATATTAAGTTCCTTTTTCATGTATAAGCAATAGGAGACCTATTGTCCAGTTAAGAGGGGGATAATATTAGGAAATTGATATAACTGGACAATAATCTCCAAATAGCTGCGGTGGATTTGATGATATTGTCAGGGGCAGAGTAATATAATATTGGTGAGATCGCTTCAAAATAAAGCAATAGGGTGATATTGATTTAAATTTATTGCAAGGAAGGCCGACCACGGGATGGACTCTTCTGAATTTGACTTGAAAAAGACAAAACTTACTAACAGGAAAGGCACCCCAGAGAAGTGATGCTATCTCTTGTTGCCAGCGGGAATGGCACTTATGGGGAGGGGGAGGGAACGTGTGAAGGGGCCGTAGCCACAATTAAAAACGTGTGGAGGAAAGGGTCTGAATTGATGAACTAAACTGGGAACCAGGAGGAGACCAGCTGTTGGCGACGCGGTGGGAGGTATCCAAGCATCCACGCCTGAAAGTGGTCCACCAAATGAGACCAGAATCTGTGGTTAGCTTCTGGGAGGGTGGGGGTGGAGCCTGCGATGGCATCCAAGACAATCGTGTGGATGGTCCACATGGCGATTGCAACCACCAAAGCACAGAGGGAGGGTGGAAGGGAGGAGGACATTGATAGAGCAAACATATCTCTTGACAGACTGAAGGGATGCGTTTGATCCTGGCCCATCAGACGTTGAACTTCGCGCCATATCACTTTAGAGGTAGGACATTTCTCCATGCGGTGGAACAGCATTCCATACTGGCCACACATGACGCATGATGAGTGTAAAGCGTTAGAGCGCTCAGCTGTATGATACAACCGCCTCAGGCAGCACCACACATGGGAGCGGACTTGAGGCTGCAACAGAGGATGGTGTGCGTATTTCAAGATAGTTTTTTGGGTCTCAATGGAGTAAGGGATGTCCAGGTAGTCCACCCTGGATAGGACATGGGGCCGTGTGGTGATCACGCCATCTTGGATGGGTAGCCCCTGTACCTCTTGTGTGAACTGAGGAGAGGGGCGGCCTCTCTGGGATGTGTGTCCACTAATACAAATTCTCCACTCAGCGCTCCGCATGGAGAGGAGGATTTGTTTGTAGTGGTTTTTAGTCCCATGAGGGCCTGTGGCCAATGGGTGTGAAGCGAGGTATTTCATCAGGGAGTGGGGGTTCGATGGGTTGTTGAGGCCCAAGGCTCATCAGAAGTTGGAGCAGGCCGCGCGGGACCAGTGTTGGGAGGGGAGCGTAGGGGCGGTGATGGCCACTATCCAGGTACCCAAGATCTTGGCAGCATGGGCTCTGAAGTCGAGCAGACCCATGCCACCATGATGATGAGGGCCAAACATGACCTCTAGCTGTACTGGTGGTGGGTGGCCTGACCAAAGCCATCCTTGCAGCAGGGCATACAAGGATTTGATGAAGCTTGGGAAGAAGGGGATGGCGTGGGCTCCAAACCAGACTTTGGAGAGAAGCATAGAGTTGGCTAAAACAACCCTGCCAGTAAGGGAGGTAGGGTGGTCTCTGAGGAGGCGATGCGCTTTATCACGTTGTCTAGAATATGACTCTCCATTACTGCTGATGTGTATCCGCCTGCCTCCATCCACACGCCCAGATGGCGTACCAGTCCTATGGTAGGGCGTGGCATGAAGGGGAGCACCAGTGGGGCGGTGTGTGTTGAGCTGGTAGGGCGAGGACGTGGGCGAGCAGATGGGCCGGGTTGGGAACTAATTGCTGGGGCCCAGCAGTTCTGAGACCGACCAAGGAGGATGATTTCAGCTTTGGAAGCATTTAGTGCCACGTTACTTACCCGGGAATACTCCTGGATAAGAGCTTCAAGCGCGCGTACATCTTGATTATTAGACACCCCAACCACACAATCAGCTGCAAACGCCATCATCTTGACTGGGGCTTGGCCTGGCACATGGACCTCAGTGAGTTGGGCATTCTCGTTTGAAGTAGTGGGTTAAGGCTGAAGTTGTATGAGAGTGGGCTAAGGGGGTCCCCTTGTCGCAAGCCCCTTTGAGGGCGGACTACTTCCATTAGGAAGCCAGGGCCACGTACTGCCATTGTTGCAGAAGCCATGAGCAGCATCACCCAGTTGATAAAGCGAGGGGGCAAGCGGAATTGATGGAGGCAGGCCCTGAGGTATTCCCAGTTTACTCTATCATAGGCCTTCTGTTGGTCCAAGAACACAAGTGCCCCAGAGGCTGTGGACTGACATGCATTAGCCACAGAGTGCACATTATCCCAAATCGACCTTCTGGGTATGTAGCTGAATTGCTCTGGGGAGATGGTGGCCAGTGCTATAATCCCTAAACGGTTAGCCATGATTTTTGTTAAAATTTTTGTGTCCGTGTTGGTTAAAGAAATGGGGCGCCAGTTGGCTAAGTCTAGCTTATCCCCTTTCTTGAAAAGTGTGACAGTAAAAGCCTCATGTCCTTCTGGTAGGAGGCGCGTATCCAACAGACTCTGGTTAAGTGAAGCGAGCAGCAGTGGGGATATATATTTGAAGTTTTTTTTGTAGGATTCATATGGGATGCCATCTGGGCCTGGGCATTTCCAGTTAGGTGCGCCGCGGATGGCTGTCCATAATTTGTTTGGAGTAACTAAACTCATTATCCCGGGTATTGAGAAATGGTGCAGATGTGGGCTTGGTTGAGAAATGCTGCCACTTCAGCTGGCTGAATTGGATCAGATTGGTATAACTTGGAGTAATACTTCTGTGTTTTGATTGCCACTTCAGCTGGTGTATCCGCGATGGAATCATCTGATCTTCACACCTGTGTGCAGGCCACACTCTGGCGTGGTGCAAATTTTTTTTTAAAAAATATGTGGTGCACTTGTCACCCTTTGTGATGAATTTGGCCCTGTACTGAACACAAACCTGATGTTTGTGTTGCCTTTTGAGTGCGTTGAGGTGGGCGGCTGTTTTTGCCCACTTCCAGCCCCATGCAGGGCTGTATCCTGTAGTGGGGATATTGGACTCCAGGTGTGCCAATTCTTTAGAGCGCGCAAAATGATCGCCAATATGGCTTGTGAGCATCTGGAGGAGAGGTGGCGAGAGTGGCGGATGGTATCCTCTTTGAAGGTTGCCCATGTGGAGATGGGGTCCATGCAAAATGGTGTTACAAACTCTTTTACCAAAGTTGCTTCTTCCACCCAAGTGGAAAATCCTGGCGATGTGAGTTTGGGGGGGTGGAGCTTGCTCCAATGTGGGGCCCTGGCCACTGTGGTGGGTAGGTGGTAGGTTATCAAGACCAGTCAGTGGTCAGAGAATTCCATTTTTGTTGTTTTGAAGTGGGAGATGTGAGGTTGGAATTTCGCCGGCATTAGGATAAGGTCAATGTGGGTCATGGACCTTAATTGGCCGTTGTGGACGTGGGGGCGCATCATGTTTTTGAGCAGCGGGGCATGTCATGGCAGTGCATCCATTAACCTAAGGGTGGCCTTTAGAACGCGCAGTTCTACGTGACCCTGGGGGGCGTGGGGTGAGGAAGGCCACCGGTCCTTTGGTGTGTTTAGCCAACAGTTCATATCGCCAACTATGAAAGGGTGTGGGGGTAATGGGAGGGATTTGACCGCCAAGAAAAATTCCTGATGCTCGTGTGCACCGTTTGAGGCATAGATATTAACAATTGCGTGCACTACATCAG
Organism: Massospora cicadina; assembly: GCA_022478985.1. Taxonomy (NCBI): domain Eukaryota; kingdom Fungi; phylum Entomophthoromycota; class Entomophthoromycetes; order Entomophthorales; family Entomophthoraceae; genus Massospora; species Massospora cicadina. The sequence continues at coordinate 76,246 of JAKSZP010014664.1, read as the reverse complement.
CCCACGAGAAAGTGACAATGAGAACTCAGCCTTTTAGGAATGTTTCTGATGTTAAAAATTTGAAGAGATTGTTTCTCCAAACTAGCACCCCACAGTGCTCTGACCAAAAGGATAGGGATGGTAGGAGCATGGATTTTCAAGCCTCCTTGGAACCTCATGGACAGTGGGACTCCTGGATGGCCAGGATATCCACGAGTAATTTTTGCTGTAAAAACTCAGTTTCCTAGCCCGGGATGGTGAGGCCTTGAGTCTGGCAATATTCAACGTCCCTAAAGTGATGGTTTCCCCTTTTGCACCTTAGGTGCAAGGGGGTGGGCATCTGGGCCCACTAGCCTCCTCTAGATCCCCATGGGCCTTCATGGCAGCACGGGTGTTAGCAGCAATGCTATTGAGAATTTTTGTTAATTTTTTTTGTGGAAAGAGTTGCATTGGCTTTAGCCTTCGCTTTTTGTTTCCCTGACGTCAGACAAATTTTTTGCGGTGCGGATGAGTTTGGTGCACCATTGAGTGGGTCAAAATTCTTTTTTTTTCAGTTGGGATGGGCCCCAAGTCAATTTCAACTGGAGCTTAGGTTCAATGATTTGGTGAGATTGAGTCCCCCATCAGATCCTCAGATTGAGTGGCCCAATTGGCATGGGCTTCCCAATCTGATTGGTTGAGGGATTCCTGAGATGCTTCCACTGCAAAGGTTTTGATGTCCCTCTGGCGTTGGGAGTGTGGGATAGCGGTGGTGGCTTTGGCTGCTTCCTTGGCCATGGCCCTGCAGGCCTGCTTGGCCTTCTTCCGCTCTTGTGGGGAGATGGGCTTTACCAGTAGGTAGCAGCCTTGTGCTCCCCATAAGAAAGCCTCTTTGGTGCTTACAGTTGGTTTGTAGTGCGCCTCTCCGCTGGCCATGGCTGCTGAGGGGTGCTCTTGGAATGTGACGCCCTCCTTGGTGGGGCATGCGTGCGCCTTATGGCTGAATGCATCACAGTGGGTGCAGATGGGGGGCGCGCTGTCCACGGTCACCTGGAATGGGTGGATGGTATGCCCTTTGATACTAATAAAAGTGGAGTGCGGGATCTGGGTTAGGTCCTTCGTGATCTCCTCAGTTGGGGTCAGAACTGCAATGGCTTTGCCGGTGCACAGGTGTGGCATCAGTGTGAAGCGTTGCATTTCAAAAGATTGTATTTTGCCATATATGGCGAGATCATCTTTCAGGTGTTGTCCAAAATGTCACGTTTTACCATAGTAGGCAAAAAGTCAAATGTGAGGAAAATTTGGTTTGATTTTGTCCATATGGTGCATTTGGTTTCGATGACCTGTTGCCCTTCAGGGAGTTCAACCACTACGTGCACTGCAGCAGCCTCATCTGCTGCCTCTTTATTTTGAAACCTAGGTCCAGCCAACCACGTGACATGGAGTGAGGTGCAACGTACACTGCAGTTGGGAAAATTTTGTGCACATCTTCACAAAATTTTTCTCATAAAGCCATTTGTTGGATGTCCAGAAACACGCAGACTCCATATTCCACCGATGAAAGTGGCTGGGAGTGCGGCATTTTGATGTACTGGTTGCATCGTGCTTGCCATGCAAGTATATCCAGGGAAATAATGACCGCCAGTTTTTTAAAATTTTTGTCTATTCCGCCAGTTTCTCTGGGGCGTTTTCAAACGTTGGAGGCCGCGGGCCTTCCACCTGCTCCTCTTACCTTACTTGCCCAACTGCTCCCTGACATGGGCGCAGACTAATCTCCTCTGTGAGATTATCAAACTAGATTCAGACTTGAATTGAATAGGTTGCAAAAGTGATTGCAACGAGAAAGAAAAGTTTCACCCTATAAATATAGAAGCATTTTAATTTAATAAAATATTCAGTAAACTAACATTTATTTTCCGTTTCCTCTTTGGTGCTCATTTCCAATTTTCCAGCTTTGAGCCAGCGCGAACCCTGGCGCCAGTCAAAAGAACTGTAGCGCCGACAAAGTGGTGCTCACTACAGGGGGCTCTGAGCTGACCTAGTGAAAATGTCAATCACAACAAAATGGAAACCAACAGCAACCCTGATGACCAAATGACTGGTCAATTGAGGACCATTTCTTGATGGGTTAATTCTTCCTGATACACAATGCCACCCTCACAGCTGGAAAGGCTAGGGTTCTGCACCACCTTCCAACTCTCGCTGCCCTCCCTAGACAGGGGCCAATATTAACTGCAGCTTGAACACACCCACAATGTCATTGAACAACTAGTTCTTGGCATTTACGCTGAGGGTGTCTGCTCCAGCTGCTCCTGCGCCTCCGCCATGCCATCCACAATGTGGGACCTCTACTTGATGGCCACATTACCTGCTGGAGAGCTTACCTTGGGGCCTGATTGCTACCTTCATAATTTCGTTCACCCTGCAATTCATCACCTCCTCCAGTTAGTAGGATTACACCATCAGGAGGTCTCTTGAACCTAGGGCTCACCCAAAATTTACACTCATATATTATTGACTTCTACAACGCTGCCTCCTCCTTTGTGCACAACAATCGCAAAGCTATAATTGATAACCGGTGACTAATCAATGATATCTGCGATCAATTGGTGGTATTAGATAGCGGCATCTCCAGCTACCTCAAGGAGCAATTTCGCCAAAATGATCAGCGGTTTGAAGTGACATGGGCCCAGCGCTTACAACAAGTTGAGGAACTACTACAATCCCTACAACAGCGCTACCAAGAGCTGGCCTCTCATGACTACTCCCCGCGGCTGTCAGCCCTGAAGGGCCTAGGGGGCCAGAAGGTCCTGAGGGGCATCAGGGACCAGCAGGCCCTGAGGGTCCACGTGGGCCTCTAGGGCCTTCTGCCCCCCGACCTCAGGTGAACCCAAAGACCCCTGGAGAAAAGATATAATAACTGCTCTGGCCGCCCTGCAGGACCAGATCCAGAAGGTGGCCTTGGGATGTAAGCTCCAAATGGATGGTGTTCCCCTCAACCCCAGGGTCTCCGTCAAAGCGCTATCAGATGAGATGGATAACCTCAGCGCTTTTATGAGGCTCACTGACACTTGCATCTCCCAGCTCGAGACAATGTGTCATGGGTTTGAAACCCAGTTGGCCACCATCAAAAACCAGCTCCAACTATAGAACACCGAAATTCAGTCCTTAAAGGAGCAGGTTGCCAGCAAGGCATCCGCTTCCACCCTCAGTCAAAATTGGGAATACATCCAAGAAGACTTAGAAGGCTTGTGGAGGCGGTTAGATCAACGGGCTCCTCGTGAATATGCAGAAACAGAGATCTCAGAGCCAACGCCTATCCCAGGCATTAACACCCTCTCTACTCCTATTGTCGCTAACTTTAATCCTAGCTTCAAGGAGAAGTTCACCCCCAGATGAGAGAGCATCGCCTCCTTCTTGTATGCCTATGAGAGCTCTATGGAGGAGGCCACCGACTGACAAAAGGTGAAGCACATCCACTCATGCCTAGACAGCACCACCCGGGAAATTATGACTCCCCACCTGAAGGAGTGTAACACCTGGGAACAAGTCCGCACCGCCCTGATCCAAGAGTTCAGCAGTAACCAAACCTTGGCCAACCAGAAGCAAGCGTTCATGGGCATTCAACTTAACAAAGGAGAAAACCCTATGGAGTTTGCCAACTGGTTCTACGCTCAGGCTCAACCTTTATTTACAACAAGCCGTATCACTCTGGATGACGCCATTACCGCCATCATCTCCGCCCTGGGGTCCTATCCTGAGGTCCAGATGCACATGATCGGGCAAAAGAATGGGTTCACTTGCATAAGAGAGATCAAGGAGGCCCTCAATGAGATCCCTGCCATGATCCTGAACTCTAAGGCTGTGGCCGCTGGCCCCTCTAACTGCCCTAGGGTCCATGTAGTTGAGAACCAGAAAACCCCCATCCGCGGTGCACCTATTGCAATGGCTTTAGGCATAGCACCAAAACTTGTTGGAAACGTCTAGCTGAGGAGGCGGGAAAAGGGCAGTCAGCATGAAGGACGAGGCGCTCCATGCTGACACCCCTGTCCAGCCTCAAGTAACCCCTACACACAAACCAGAAGATGTTAACCCCAAAGAAGTAGCTGCGGTATCTAGTGACAATAAAGACATTGATACTGCTTACTCTTCTTCTGATGATTCTCCTATGTTCCTTATGTTGCCACCTCAGTTTGGAAGTTTGGTCACCTGAGTCGCTGTCTGGGTCCATAAGATTCCAGTTTACACCATAGTCGACAGTGGCTCCCCCATGAATGTTATCTCTTCCAAGCTGATGAAGCGCATCAAGGTCGCCCCCAACATTCCGCACTACATGGAGTATGGCACAGCTGGCCCTCAGTGCACCCAATCCATAGGGGCCTATTCCTCTCTAATGATTCAGTTTGGGAAGCTCGCTTTGGATACAACCGCCATCACTTTGGATAACACCTGCTATGATCTACTCCTTGGAACCCAGTTTCTTTGAGACTATTTGGCTGTTATCCACTATGATGGTGGTTTCCTCTCCCTTTTAGGACAACAAGTCCCTCTGTTTTTTGAAACTGCCCATGACTCTAAGGCGGATGTTAAGGCCTGAGCCTGCTTACTGGAGACTGAAGGATGAATCAATTGGCTTGAGTACCACATCTGGGGCTCTCGAGTACGGCTGCCCCCTCCTGCTGTAGATGGATCCAAGGGGATGCCAGTTTACTTGCCCCAGGCCACTACCATGCCCCCAAAATCCCAGGTCATTGTCGATACTTGGGTCCACATCAACATTCCCTTGGGGTACTTACTGGAGGTCCGAGGTCTAGATAACCCATCTCCTAAGGAAGTGCTGACCTGCCCCGGAATCCTTAATCCAGCATATGCTGGATCAATATCAGTGTTGCTAGCCAACCTGACTGACAAACCAAAAGTTATAGGACCTAACCAACCCGCCGCTTACATTTGCCTGTTACCAATAGGGGCTGTTGCTGACATCCAAAGCTTTGGGGAATTGAGGGACCTTGGCTTGGAGTTGCCATCCTCGGTTAACTTGGTTGACACTAACATAGGAAAGGACCTCTCTGATGAGCAGCAACTTAAGGTTCAGGAGCTCATGGAGGAATACTTGGATCTATTCTCCACTTTGACCTACAATTTTGGAAGGATGAATAAAGTCCTCCACCATGTAGAAATTGGGGATGCCCCCATTTTGGTCCTGGCCTTACCACAAGAGCAAGGTCAAAGAGGCCCAGGTCACAGTAGAACTCAAACAGCTGCTCGATGCGGGGCTCTTGGTTCCCTCATGTAGCCCTTGGTCCTCCCCGCTGTTGCTGGTCTGAAAGAAGGATGGCAAGCACCAGGTGGTGATGGATTATCAACGACTCAACTCCATCACCAAGAAGGACAGCTATCCTCTTCCCCATATCAATGACACGCTCCAACTTCTTGCAGGTTCCCAGTACTTCTCAGCCATGGACCTCGCCAGCGGGTATTGGCAGGTTGATCTCGCTCCCAAAGACTGATCCAAGTGTGCTCTAATCGCCCACGAAGGGCTGTTTGAGCCTACCCGGATGCCCCAAGGCCTCTGCAACGCCCCAGCCACGTTATAGCGCGCCATGGATGGGATCCTTGGGGACATGAAGCTCTCCTGTGTCCTGGTCTACCTGGATGACATCACCATTTTTTTGCGAACCTTTAACAGACATGTCAACCACCTTAAGGAAGTCTTCAAGCATCTCCAGAAGGCCTCCATCAAGCTCAAGCTCTCAAAGTGCTCCTTTTTCCAGCCTGAGCTAGATTTCCTAGGCCATAAGGTCTCCAAACGTTGCATTCAACCTATCCCCAATACGGTCAATGCCATAGAAAAGATGTCGCGCCCCCAAAGCCTATGAGATATTCAAGTCTTCATAGGTATGGTGGGCTATTACCATCAGTTCATCCCACGGTTTGCCGACCTTGCCAAGCTGTTGTTCTATCTTCTACAAAAAAATGTTCTATTCAAATGGTGACCTGAGCAGGAACAGGCTTTCAACGCTCTATGTATGGCTTTATGTACTAAACCTGTTATAGTTCTTTACCATTTCAATAAGCCTTTCTTGCTGTTCACAGATGCTAGCGACGTCACTGTGGGGGCTATCCTGGCTCAGCACAATGAGAACCAGGTCGACCATCCCATTGCTTATTTTAGCAAGACCCTAAGCAAGGCTGAGTGAAACTACAGAGTCACTGAGAGAGAATGCCTAGCCATTTTGTTAGCCATCAAGCATTTTTGGCCCTACCTCTATGGCACCCATTTTACTATCATTACTGACCATTCTTCCCTTCAATGGCTGCAACAAATGAAAGACCCGTATGAACGGCTGGTTAGGTGGGCCCTACGACTACAAAGCTATGACTTCACCATCATCCATCGTGCCAGTGCTATTCACCAGAATGCTGATGGACTCTTCAGGATGCCGGTATTAGCAGTCCTGACCCCAGAGGAGGATCAGCTCTATGACTTAATAGGGCATACTGAACGTTGGGAGCTGGAATCCTCCCAGGTCCAAGCTGAACTCCGCCGAATGACTCAAGACACCCAGGTCAAGGATGGGTTACTTTACAAGAGAGTCAACAAGAAGTGGCTTCCCTACATCTGACCCTCCTCTCACACTGATGTCATCCTGGAAGGCCACACTACTGTTGGGAATGGTGCGGTCAAGAAGACCTATGAGTGGCTGAAGTCATGCTGTTACTGGGACTGAATGTTCAAAACCATCCAAGAGGTTCTGGAAGCCTGCATGACCTGCCAATCTCAAGACCAGGCCAACCCTCAATATCAGCACTCCGTCATTGTGCCAACCAAGCCCTTCAATGTCATTAGTATCGATGTGGGGGCCCCCTCCCCACTGGTCTACATGGTCACAAGTATATTATTCTTGCCATAGACCATCTGACTAAGTGGGTTGAGGCGATCTCAGTTCCTGCAGCCACGGCTAAGACTACCGCCTTATTCCTTGTTCACTCCATTTTCACCTAGCATGGGTGCCCCCAGACCTTACTTTTGGACAATGGGTTGAACTTTACCTCCCAGGTAGTACAAAAACTAACTTCGCTATTTGGTACTACCCAGAGTTTCGCTGCTCCCTACCACCCTTCTACTAATGGGGCAGTAGAACGGGCTAACAGAACTCTTGTCTCCATCCTGTGAAAGTTGGCCGCCTCAGATCCTGGCTGCTGGAACCATTATTTGCCCAGCGCCCTGCTTGCATACTGAGTAAGCTACCACTGTGTTATCAAAATGTCCCCATTCAAAGCCCTGTATGGGCGGGCCACACGACTACCCAGTAGCATCCAGCCCCTGTTCAAAGCCTCTACTCCTGAGAACGCTGATTTAAATATGAGGGCCCTTGCCAATGAAATTGTCCGGCTCCAAGCTTAAGCCACTCAAGGCATTGTTATCACCACTGGAAGAGAGACATCCTGATCAAATCTCAGATGACCCTCCTTACCAGAATTTCAACTAGGTGACCTCATTCTCTTTTATCATCATTGACCTGGAGGCTGACAGAACAAGCTCGACGTACTGTGGTCTGGGCCCTACAAAGTGATACACAAGGTGAAGTTCAAATACTACATTGCCAATACCAATCAAGGGACTGTTGTAAACTGAGTGCATGGTCGGTTCCTCTGGCCATACTCCCCCTCTGACAGGATCTTGAAGGGGGCCTTGTCAGGATTCGAGAGAAAGGTTGTCTCAAATTCCCATCTTCTGAATCTGGCCGTACCAAATTGGTCATCAATTTCAGCCAAGACAAAACTTTTTCTGGATCATCCTTACCTAGTACTGAGTCACGTGGAGCGGGATTTCCACCTTCTCAGTCAGGTGAGCAATGATATCCATTGAGGACGCCCTCAAGGAGGCCTTTCCAGAAGGTTAGTAAAGATCCTGATTGGATGAGGCTCTGAAGATCTTGAAGGCATTGAGTCCCAATGCACCCTATAAATATAAAGCATTTTAATTTAATAAAATATTTGGTAAACTAACCTTTATTTTCCATTTACTCTTCAGTGATCAGTTCCATTTTTTAGCTTTGAGCCACCGCAAACCCCAGTGCCAGTCAAAAGAACTGTAGCTGACACACACGGACTCCGTATTCCACTGACAAGAGTGGTTGGTAGTGCAGCGTGTTGATGTACTAGTTGCATCACACTTGCCAAGCGAGGATTTCCAGGAAATAGTGACCGCCAGTTTTTTTTTATAAATTTTTCTATTCCGCCAGTTTCTCTGGGGCATTTTCAAATGTTTGAGGCCACAGGCCTACCACCTGCTCCTCTTACCTTACTTGCCTAACTGCTCCCTGACATAGCGCAGACTAATCTCCTCTGTGAGATTATCAAACTAGAATCAGACCTGAATTGAATAATTTGGAAAAGTGATTGCAACAAGAGAGAAAAGTTCTAATAGGGTGATATTGAGCTCTGGATGGATAATTATTGGATTGCCTTCAAATAAGGCAATAAGGTGATGTTGATTTATGAAAAATGTTTAGTAGATCGCCTCAAACTAAGGAGATAGAAAATATAAAAAATAATAGGCACTTCTGGAGCCTGTCAGTAATGAAAACAAGAAAATGAGAATATGATGAAATAGAATAGCCTAAGCAGAAAAGGGTTGGTATCAGCTGATGTTGCAATATATAAGCATGATAAGAAGACTAAAAAGGGGGAATTTTTAGTAAGTAGGAAAGAGGGAGAAAGCTGGAGAATCTGCTATATAGATATTTTAACAAATAAATTGACCTCACTGAAGCTTTATCTTCATATTTTATTTTATTATTACTATTTGTTTTGAAAATTGGTGCTCCCCATATTGTCCATCCATTGCTTGTTGAGCTTGACCCTGCACAACTATTCCAGCGTATAGCAATTATATTGCTAATTTTACAACACCCTATATTTAAGCCATAGATCAGAAAACTATGCTGCAAAATGAACTTTTAAAGAATTTCTGAAATAGACAAAAATCAGCTTAGTTTATACTATGCTGAAAAGTTATGTACAGGTAGCCAGTTGCAGACTAATAAAAGGATAGTGCCACCAAGTATGCGAAAATATATTAATAATCAATATAAGTTGTTTAAAATTGCATATAATACCAGTGGTTGTTTAGTTAAGACATACAGTCAATAAGGTATGTTTTTGATATATACTTCTATTATTAAATAAATTTCTTTACACTTGGAATCACTGTTGGCTTTGTTAAACTTCTGGTGAAGTCTTAACCTTAGGTTTAAAAGTACTTATTAATTACATCAATTCATATTTATCAATTGATATTTTTTGGGCCTAAAGCCTAAAATTTTATTTTACTTAGGTTTAAAGCACTAAGATAAAGTAAGTAATAGTGAAAACTTTTCTTTATCGTAACAATTACTAATTGCAACTGATTTGATTCAAGATTAGGTTAGTTTGATAATCTCTTTGAGGAGATTAGTGTGCACCCAATGTTGGTTAGTAATTGGGCTAGTAAAGTAAATGGCATAGGATTGATCTTTGCACTGTCCAAAGTTAGGAAACACCCCAGTGACACCAGTGGCCAGGAAAAAACTAATAAAGTGGCGGTGATTATCTCACCAGAGATTTTAGTTTGGAAACCAAATGCAACCAATAGATCAAAACTCCCCATTCCCAGCCCCTGTCATCAGTAGCATGGGCTTTAAGTTTTTGGATATTAGTTTGATGGCACTGTGGGAAAAGTTCTTTGGTGATGTACACAAACACTTTCCATTCTTTGTGTATGTAGAACCTCATTATATGACCTGGGGTTGGCGTAACCTCAGGTTTAAAATCAAGCAAGCAGTGGATGAAGCTGCACAGGTGCTTGTAGTGGTAGATCTCCTGGATGGCCAATGGGTGTTCAAAACGAAGTACACTCATTAAACCAAGTCAAAACAAAATTTTGTTACATTTGAATTTCTCCCCACAACTGTGAAACATACATTACTGGAGAGTTACCTCAGATAGATAAAAATGCTATGGGAAATTACACTCTTTTGAAAGGCATTGCTTCATGATTATGCCAAAGCTTAGCACAAGCAAAGCGATTGCAGTGATCATCTCATCTATGGTCATAGTGGAAGACTTGACACAAATTCCACACACCACAATGCTCAATATCAAAAGTCAAGAAACTCTCTAATTCCATGTAATGTGGACAGCGCACCCCCTATCTGCACCTTCTGTCATGCTTTTGGCCATAAGGCCCACAGCTGTCCCTCTAAAGAGGGAATTGCACAGAACGAAATTCTCCCCAACACAATGGGAAGCGCCAAATCCCATTACAAACCAGCCATTGACACCAACGCCACATATCCTTGGGGCTCACAGGGATGTTATATTCAGATAAAACCTGTGTCCCTTCAAGAACGCAAAAAGGCCAAACAGGCTCACAGAGCAGCGGCCAAGGCAGCATCTACAGCTGCATCCATAATCCCGCCTGCCCAGACCCAGGATGACATTAAGTTATTTGCAGATGAAGCGGCTCAAGAATCCTCTCACCAATCAGATTAGGCCAACCAACCTGTGGCCCATATGGATGAGTCAGATTTATCCAATCAAAATTACCAAGCACTGATTAATACTGATTCTACCACACACTCTCCTCCCAAGTTTTCTTTGTCAACCTCTGATGATGCACCACAGGAGCACAGCAACTCAAAAAGTTGAAACAAATCAACAAAACCCAAATCCAAAAACAAACCCACAGTTAATAATGCCCTCAAGACCACTTATAAAGTGCACAATATGCGGTCTACAGCTGCTGCTGAGAAAGTGGCAAAGGAAGGCCAAAGGGGCCCTTCCTATAGCACCTAAGGTGTGATGGGGGAGCCTTAACAATAGGGACGTTGAACATTTCTGGACTCAAGGCCTTGCCGTCCCTGGCTAGGAAACTGCGTTTTTTAAAAAATAATTTACCTGTGGACATCCTGGTTATTCAGGAAACCCACTGTCCATAGGGTGCTGAGGAAACATGGGCAACCATGCTCCTCCCCTCCCTTTCTTTTTAATCACTGCACTGTGGGGTGCCTATACATGCAACCCATAGTTTTAAATTTATTTCTAAAAATTCATACCTTGATGGGCGTGTGCTTGTAGTGTCCTTTTCATGGGACAATTAAGTGCACGCTGTCATTAATGTTTGTGCCCCAACCTGTGCATGGGCTCACCATAAATTCCTATCAGCAAGACTTTCCTCCCACTTTCTCCCAATCCATTTGTGGTGGGCGACCTGAACTACTGGGACAACCCAGCCACTGACTGCTGGCCTTCAATGCCTACCCCCCACAGGGACACGTTGAACTTTACGTTTTAAAAGCCACTTTAGGGCTGTTTGATACTCTCCCCAAACATGCACTGCTGCTCCCCAATATGTCCTGTCCCCACATGCACAATGGTCAGCTGAGGTCTATGTCCCACATTGACCTTATTCTTGCCCCATTGCCTTGGTCCCAGATCACACACTTTCCAATGACAAAGATTGATTTCTACAACCGCAGATTGGTGTTGATTTCCTTCACTTTGTCAATCCCAGTGGCACAGGTGCCAGTGGTGCAAACTTTGACCAGACGAAATCATGTCACTCAGGTTTTCCTCATGGGTGGACACCAAAACTTTGGCACTGAAGTTTGTCACACTGTTCTGTGTGGACCCAATTTCTACCTGGTCAACCTTCAAAGCAAACAACATCCATCAGGCATGCCACCTCTCATTGCGTCAATCATGGGCTGCATCGGCAGTCATTATGCACACACTTGCAGAAGTGGACCACATGGAGTCTAATGTCACTGCTGCAGGCTACAGCCTGGCTTGGGGTCATAAGTAGGCAGAAGTATCTGCTTGTCTCAACGCACTGGTAATAAACACAAACATAAAATTTGTGTTCAGTTCAAGGCAAAAAAAATATAACAGTGGGGGACATGGGCTCTACCTACTTTTTCCACAAATTCTTTGCACCATGACAGAGCTTGGCCTGCACACAGGTGAGGCAGCCAGACCACTCCATCACAGAAACTCCAGCCAAAGTGGCAATCAAATTTTGAAACTATATCTCCAAATTGTATCAATCCAAACCAGTCAAACTGGCCAAAAGTGTTGAGTTTCTCAATGGTGCATATATCCACACTGTTTCCTGATACCCAAAATTAATGAATTTAATTACTCAGTTAAAACTCTGGTATGCTGTTTGCAGTGCACCGCACAGGAAGTGCCCAGTTGCAGATGGTATTCCATATGAGTTATATAAGAGATACTTTAATTATTTCTCCTCTTTTCTGCTTGCCTCAATGAATAAGTGTCTGTTAGAAATGCGCCTCCTTCCTGGGGGCAGGAGGTGAACATAATAGCTCTGTATAAGAAAGGGATAAGATGGACGTGGCCAACTAACGCCCCATATAACTTAAAAATACAGATAATAAATTATTTACTAAAATTATGGCCAAACGCCTAGGGGAAGTTGCCTCTGATGTAATCTCCTCTTAGCAATTTGGTTTTATCCCCAAGTGGTCAATATGGGTCATCCACACTGTAGCTAACGTCTGCCAATCCACAGCTACTTGGGCGATTGTGTTCTTAGACCAGTAGAAAGCTTATGCTAGAGTTAATTAAATTATCTCAAAGCCTGCCTCCACAAGTTCCACCTCCCCCAACGGTTTATTAATTGGGTGATGTTGATCATGGAATCTGCCACAATGGTGCGTGGCCCTGGTTTCCTCACTGATGTGGTTCACCCTCAAAGGGGTCTCCGCCAAGGGGACTCTTTAAGCCCACTCTTTTACAAATTCAGCCACGACTCACTTTTGCGCAATGTGAATGCCCACCTTGCTGGTATCCAAGTGCAAGGCCAAGAACCAGTTAAGATGATAGCATCTGCTGACAATTGTGTGGTTAGGATATCCAACAACCAAGATGCATGCGCGCTGGAGGCAACTTTCCAGGATTACTCCAGGGTCAGTAACTCCACACTTAACGCCTCCAAAACTAAAATCATACTTTTCTTCTGGTACCAGGACAGCTGGTCACCAGCACCCTGTTACCTACCTGCTTCAGCAGCTAGCTCACAGGTTCACTTACTTCAGCTATCCCATACTGCCCCGCTTTTGCTCCCTTTCATGCCTAAACCAACTGCTGGTCTGGTGCGCCATTTAGGAGTGTGGCTTGAGGTGGGCAGGTACGCCTCATTGGTAACGGAGCACCATATCCTTGACAATGTCACAAAGCGCATAACTTCCCTAAGAGCCTATCAGACTACCCTCTTAGGCTGGGTTGTGCTTGCCAATTCTATGCTTCTGTCCAAAGTCTGGTTTGTGGCATGCTGTCGCCTTTCCCCCTCTTTACTTAACTATTTGTATGCTCTGCTACAAGGGTGGCTTTGGTTAGGACGCCCTCCCCCTGTGCGCCTAGAGGTCATGTTTGGCCCTCTCCATAGTGGTAGTATAGGCCTGCTCAACCTTTAGGACCCATGCCACCAAAATACCTGGCACCTGGGTCGCTATGGTCACCAACCACACTCCCAGCCCAAAACTGGTCACGTGCATCCTGCTCCAACTTTTCCCATGCCCTTGGCCTCAGAAATCCTACCCACCCCATTTTATGTTATAATATATCGCCTCTCATCCCTATGCTGCAGGCTCACATGGGATGTCACCACACACAAGCGTATTGTCCTCTTAATGCATAGCACTGAGTAGAGAATCACCATCAGTGGTCACACCGCCCATAGGTGTCTCCCTACTCCCCATTTCAAACCAAAAGTCTATGGGCAAGCCGTTCTGAATAACCTGGTACTCCAATATCCCTCCAAAATTGCCCATGTAGACTAACCTGACAAGCTTGACACCCCATAATCTTTGGAGACACAGCAGTACATTTGGCGATACACTCACCAAAATCTTTTACAGCCTCAAATTCATGCCCATGTGTGGAGATGCCTGAGAAAGGTGTACCGCATGGCTGAGTGGTATAATGCATCTCAATCTTCATGCATTTTATGTAGTCAATATGGATCATTAGTCCATTGCTTGGAAGATTGCCCACCATCACAGGCGATTTGGCAGGATTTAATGTGCCTCTTTTGCCAGGAGAGTGAACAGAATTTCATCCTGTCCAGAAACATCTTCACCTTTTCCATGACCTCCCTATTGACCCATTGCTCCACTCCTTAGTTGTTGCAATAGCACTATGGACAATCCACACTATTGTCCTTGATGCACTCTCTAGCACTACCCCAACCCTCCATGAAGCTGTGCGTTGCTTCCATTCCCACCTCATAGATTACTTTCAAGCCTGGCTTTTTGGCCATCTGCCATCCCACCAACGCCAGTTGGTATCATCCTGGTTCACCATCTGGTTCCTCTCATTGGATCCTTTCCATCATTCCTGTGCAGTTTTGGCCCATGCCTCCCCTATCACTCCCCCTCTTCCTTCCACTGGCAGTCCCGCTGGCAACAGGAGGTAGTCTTGGCTCCTCTGGGGTGCCTCTCGTTTTTCTTGATGTATTGTAGTTGGAGTTTATTGGAAGTATCCATCCCATGTTTGGCCTTCCCCAAATAAAATTTAATAATTCAAAAACTTAAAAATAAATTAAGTAATAAGGCTTATTCAAAACTAAACAACTAGGTATGAGCACCTTTCAGAGATCCACTGACTTGTATAAAATGAGGCTTTTTTAGATTTTCTCATTGTATCCTTCCCTTTATCTTACCTTTATGACCACCTTCATCTGTTCATTATTTTATTTACCATGTAAAAGGTCTAGAAGAGTAAATTCTTGACCTTTTATGCTGATCAATCCTTATAGTTTTAATTTATATCTTATATTTCTAGCACAAAAATAGTACTTTTAATTATCTAGTAAAATACTTTTCTTGGTCTTATACTATTTTTGGTTGTGAGTTCTCTTGGGGCCGCTGAACCTTGATTTAGGTGGGTCCTATTATAAACCAAAATTAAAATTGACCACTGCCTTAGCAATGAATCAATTCGCTAATAAGAGCCAAAAGTCTAAATTCCTTATTGCAAATTATTCTACTAATAAGATTGCTGATGCTACTAAGTCTAATAATATATTTATTTTATTTATTCAGGGAAGGTTGACCAGGGGATGTACACTTCCAATGTGATAATGATAATATAATAATAATATTACTAAAATAAAAAGGACACCACAGAGGGTTCATAGCCCCTTCTGTTGCCAGCTAGGACTGCCAGGTTTAGGACGATGTGGGGGGAATTATAATGACTTATACTTGGATGCAGCATGAGTGAAGTAGTCAATATTTATAAATCATATGGTGAACCATGAATTGATTATCTTTCTGTTGCGTGGAGTCATGTTCTCAAACAACCATTCTTGAAAATGTTTCAAAATATGGTAGTAAAACTATTGATGGCTTCTTGAAGAGTAGGCTTTGTTCCTATGATTGAATCCTATACTGTGGTATGGATTGTCCATAGTGCTATTGCTACTATAAATGCCCGTAAAGATGGATGAATTGGTGATTCCATGTTAAAAGCAAACATGTTCTTAGCAAACTGAAAAATTGTCTATTGCATTGACAGAGTAAGTGCATGACTTCTTTCCAGATAGCTACTGACATCAGACATTGTTCTAGGTGGTGTACTAAGCTTCCATATTGGACTCATATTGTGCATGAAGAGTGGGCTGCGTTTGACCATTTTACTGTGTGATACACTCTCTGAATGCATTTCCATATATGTGCTCATATCCTGGGTTGTAGTAATGGGTGGTGTGTGTATCTCCAGATCATTCTTTGGGTCTCCAGGCTGACGGTATATCCATTTGATCCAGATAATCAATCCTGACTATGGTGCTAGGGTTTCACTTTATTATGTTGTCTGTAACTACTTGGCCTTTAACTTATTGCCTGTGAGTTAGCCAAGGCGACCTCAGTGACTGGTTTGGCCGCTTATTTGGATCTTTCATTCTGCTCTTCTAATGGTTATAAGTATTCATTTGAAGTGTACTGAAGTGTCATGTGGTCCCGTAGCAGTTGGGTGAGATGTCAAATACTTAATTAAGGAGTTTGGATGATATGGAT
This sequence comes from Massospora cicadina, assembly GCA_022478985.1. Taxonomy (NCBI): domain Eukaryota; kingdom Fungi; phylum Entomophthoromycota; class Entomophthoromycetes; order Entomophthorales; family Entomophthoraceae; genus Massospora; species Massospora cicadina. The sequence goes on along the minus strand of JAKSZP010014664.1, from coordinate 60,203 downwards.
TTCTTAATTGGAGCGCTCATGAAAAGTTAGATCTTGCTTCTCTAGTACAATGTGTATTTGGAAGGTCTGGACTAGTTACATGAGCTATCCAAGATCATAGTATATGAATCGCTTGCTCTACATATTTAATTAGCCCCATACCTCCATCCCTCTTAGGGCCAAGTAAAGCTAAAGGCGCACAGGGGCTATATGGTCAGACCAAAGCCATCCCTGCATTAAGGAATATAATTTGTTAAAAAAGGACGGTGAAAAAGAAATTGCATGAGCTGTAAACCATATAATTGATAGTATCATGGAATTGGCTATCACAACTCATTCAGTTGAACCTGTTTGATGACCATGTAAGGAGGCAATGCGTTTTGTTATTTTATCTAGGAGTTGATTTTCCATCATGGCGTTGGCGTATCCCCTTGTCTCTAACCATTCCCCCAAGTGATGAACAGGTCCAGCTGCCAGCTTGGTAGTGAATGGAAGTTCCGGTGGAGTAATTGCTGATCTTCACTTCCTATGTCCAGTTAGGAGTCTTAAAGTTGTGTTGGTCTGTTGGCCCGGTGTAGATGGCGACCAATAGGTCTGATATTTACCCAGGAGTATAATTTCCGTTTTCTCAGCATTCAGTGATGCGTTGCTGATGGATGAGTATTCTTGAATAATTTTCTCAAGTATGCGGGCATCCTTGTTGCTGGATATTCCCACCACACATTCATCAGCAAAAGCCATCATTTTGACTGATGAATGGCCAGAGACATTAATTACATTGATGAGGGCAACTGTATTCCTGATTAGAGGATCCAACCTAAAATTGTATAGTAGAGGGCTTAGAGGGTCCCCTTGTTTGCGTCCTCTTTGTGGAAAAACTGGGTTAGTTAAAAAACCTTCTCCATGCACAGCCATGGTGGCTGACTCAGTGAACAGCATCACCAGGTTTATAAAACTATTTGGAAGTTTAAATTTTTGAAGGCAAGCCCTGAGGTAAGTCCAATTCACCAGTTGTATGCCTTCTGTTGATCTAAAAAGACGAGTCCTCCAGAGGTTAAAGATTGGAAGACAATTGCAACTGTGTGAATATTGTCTCATATAGATCTTCTTAAGACAAATCCATATTATGTTGGGGATGTCACCTCAGTTGCAAACTCCACTAATCGTTTGACCATAATTTTTGTGAAAAGTTTAGTGTCAGTATTTAAGGAGATTGGGCGCCAATTAGATAGATTTAACCTATCTCTCTTTTTGAATAGAGCGACTGTGTATGCTCCTTTACCTCCAGGTAGAGAGCATGCTTCCATAATGCACTTATTTATGGAAGCTAAAAGAATGTTAGAAATTTTATTATATATTTTTTATAAAATTCATAGGGAAACCCATCAGGTCCAAGGCATTTCCTACGTGGTGCACCGCGAATTGTTTCCCAAAGCTCCTCCCATGTGATAAGGGATAGTATATTATAATTTGGTGGTGTACTTTGTATCTTGGCAGTTTGAATAAATTCTTTAATTTTTTGTGGATCTGTTGGCATATTGCGATATAATTTGGTGTAATAGCGGTGTACTTCCGCCTTGACCTCCTCAGGGTCAGTTGCCACAGTGCCGTTGGTCTTGTGGACCTGTGTGCACGTGGGCTGGTTTCCGCGGGAGTGGAATTGGCAGAAAAGGTATGTCAAACAGGTTTCGCCTTCCTTTATGAACTTACCTTTGTTCAATACTTTGATTCTGTGTTGGTGTTCAAAGATGAGATTGTTAAGTCAGGCTGAAATTTCTGCCCATTTGCATCCCCAATTAGGGCTATAGCCAGATCTCAGAGTATCTATTTCCAGGTGGTCTAGTTCTGCCAAGGTACGCTTGATTGTGGCTGTGTCTGCGGTGTACTTGTGTGATGCAGTATGTCAGGTTTTGTTGATTAAATCTTTTTTGAAATTTTCCCATGTTCTAATGGGAACTGAAGTGAATGGGGCTGTGAATTCTGGGTTTGTAGCCTTGTTTTCAACCCAGTCAGATATCTCAGGCAGTCTTATATTTTCTGGGTGAAGCTTTCTCCAAGGCGACACCTGTGTGTAGGATTGGGTTGGCGCTAACTGCACCGTAACTAATTGGTGATCAGAAAATTGATCTTTTTTGTTATAAATTTTGAGATTCTTGAGTGGTGGGATTGCGGGATGAGGATGTGGTCAATATGACTCATCGATATGAGCAGTCCCTCACATATGTTGGGTTTTGTCATATGGGGAAGGATTGGTAAATTGGGGGGAAGAGCATCCTGTAAGCCAAGAGATGCCTTCATTGTGTGATATTCAATGTGTCCAGGTGGGTATCCCCTGAGATTAGGCCATCAATATGTATTGGGGTTATCCCAGCAATTGAAATCGCCTAACATGATGATTTCTGATGGGAGGGTGAGGGTAGAAATTTTTTTCAAATTCTTTTTCTCTCAGTTGCAGTGCACGGTGCATAGATACATGCTAACGAAATTATTTCATCTTGGCATGTGATTGTTGCTACCAGGATTCAACCATGCAAGTGTGATGATGAATTTGTAATTTTAAATTTTTTTGTTGTTTTGGACTATCACCCCACAGTGAGACGTCCATACTGCTTGTGATGGTGCGACCCTGGTTGACCAGGATTCTTCTTCCCCTTGTAGGCAGTGGGTTTCTTGGATGGCCAAGATGTCTACAAGAGGTTTTCGCAGGAATGTCAGCTTTTTGGCTTGGGACGTATGAGCCCTGGCTCCCACGATATTTAACATCCCTATTGACACTGAGGTGCCCGCAGCGCCTCAGGAGCGGTTGGGAGGACCCTCTGGTCCTATCCCACTGCAGCTCATTTTGGCCATGCTCCGCGTCTGTACTCCAACTCTTTCACTGCCATTGTTGGTTCCCTTGATCTGACCCAATGATTCAAGGGAATTGCGGTTTTTTGCATTTGCATCAACTTTTCCTGCACAGGTCTCATGTTGATTTGATGCGGGTTGTTGATTGGATTTTATAATTTTGAGGTTCAACTTTGTTGCATTGTGCACCGCATTTTCACCCAAATTGCGGTTGCATTGTTCCTCAGTATGTGCATGACTGATGACGCTTTGTGGCTCAGTCTGGTTATTGTGAAAATTTTCGACCTGGGCATATTGTTCTAATTAGTTAGTTCAGTGAATATCTGAAATATCCTCCTGAATTTGTCTGTGGTTAATGGTGGATTCCGCGCGTGCCGCTGCTTCAACTGATGCTCTCTTATGGGCTTTTTGTGCTGCTTTACACTGTTTACTTGTAACTGGGTCCACGATGGAGTATAGTCCATCTTCACCCCAGCGGAATGGGTGGTGGCCATCAGTCATTTTGGCGAAGTTTTCATTATCTTCGTCCATAGCTTCTTCACAAAAATCATTTTCCATTAAGCCCTCTTTGACAGGGCATGCATGTTCCTTGTGGCCCAGTGAGCCACAGTGGTTGCAAATGGGTGGAGCGCGTTCTGGTGTAACTCAGAATGCAGCTGACTGGCCCCCATCTGCAAAGTGAAATTCTGCTGCATGGGGAATTCTGGATAAATCCTCTTCCACTTCTGGGAAGGGGTTGATTACAGCAATATCTTTGCCTGGTGCACAGGTCAGGAATTAAGCGAAATTACTGTAATTCGAGTTGTTGGATTTCTCTGTAGGCCACAAGACCTTTGCGGAGCTCCTCCTTGATTACCTTATGAGGAAGGTTGGTGGGGAGCGAGTCAAAGGAGATGAACAAAGTTTTCGCTTTGTTCCATCTGGTGCATGTGGTGCGCACAATTTTTTTGCCCTCAGGGAGGGCAATTTCCACACAGATTTTTGCTGCAGCATTGGCTTCATCAGCTGTTTTGAAACCAATATCAATCCAGCTGTGGCCCATGTTGTTGGTGGCTATGTACACCGCGTGAGGGAAAAGTGAGGGCTGTGCCTCACATGTTTTCTCCCACAGGGTCGGTGACTCATCCCCAAGGAAGAGTCTGATCTCATGTTCCACCTCTGACAAAGGTTGGTTGAATTGAATGTACATGTATTGCGCGTGCTTTACAGTAAATACCATAAACCCAGACGGTTTTGAGTTTGCAATTTTTTTTATGGCTTGGGTTCCTGGTCCCCCTCCAGGGCGTTTCTTGCCCTTAGTTGCACTGTTAAGCTCACCGCTTGCCACAATGCTCGCCCATGTTGTATTATTTTTGTTACTAAAGTCACAAATCTTTCCTGTGTGTGATTATCCAAATTTGCTGTTCGAATTGAATTGTAGTAACTAAAGTGATTGTTATGAGAAAGAAAAGCTCTCTTCACACATTATTAAGTTAATTAAATTATTAGTTTGAGCTGCGGTGCCAATATGTGCATTGGTGAGAAATTTTCAATTTTTTCTGGTTCAACTGGATCAGATTTATATATTATTATTAAATAAGGCAATCCAACCAGGGGGATGGACAATACTGAAACTGAAACTGAAACTTCTAAACTAAACCAACTAAAAATAGAAAATTAATTGACCGCCCTTTTTGAGCAGCAAGACACAAAAAAATGAGAAAAGTACCTACCAGGTGGCATAGTGGCGAGCCACTTATCCCATCATGACGGAGGGGAGGGGGATCAGGTGGGTCATCATCAGGCTCAGCATTGTAGAGGCGAATCAATGCTGAGAGTAAGGGGGTTGGGGTATTTACAGGATGAAGGATCATATTTGTATAAATTTGTATAAAACCTGTGTACTTTGGTCACATCTTCCTTGGGCGTTTCTGCTATTATTTGTCCAGTCGTCAGACCTGTGTGCAGGCTACCATGTTCTTTCAGGCATAAAATTTCTGGAAAAAATAACTTGAACAAGTTTCTACATCTTTTAGGTTTTTTGCTCTGTATTGAAAATCAACGCAGTGTTGGTGTTCGTATATCAAGGTGTTTAATTGTGCAGAAACCTATGCCCATTTGCGTCCCCATCCAGGGCTGTACCCTGTGCGTGGGACATTATTTCCAGATGATCAATTTTAGCCAAAGTGCGTTTAATGATGGCTGAAGCTGCCCTGTATTTTCTTGATGCTGTGTGTTTAACTTATTGTATTGTTGATTTTTTGAGATTTACCAGGTGATCAGTGGGTTTGAGAAAATAGAAATTTGAAATCCCTTGTTGAAGATATTTCCTCCACCCATGAGTGAAATTCCAACTCAGCTAAATTTTCTGGGCATATTCTGCACCTTCTGGGTGCTTGGATAATTGTTTTACCAGGGTGAAGAAAACTAAAACTAGCCAATGGTCATAGAAACCAATTTTTGTAGTTTTGAATTTATAAATTTGGTTTCAGAAAATTAGTGGCGCGAGCAATAAGTCTATTTATGACATAGAAATAAGTTAACCATTGTGTACATGTGGGCATGTCATGTTCTGCAGGAGAGGCGACTGTTTAGGTAGAGGATCATATAGGCCCAAGGTGGCTTTTAACATGCGAAGTTCCACATGCCCTTGTGGTATCTCCGTTGTGTGTGGCCATCAGTTGATGTTTGGGTTATTACAGAAGTTCATGTCTCCCACAAAGAAGGTGTTTGCTGGAAGATGGAGGTGTGTCAAAGCCAATTTAAACTCTTGACGCTCCATTGCACTGTTTGGTGCATACACACTGGCTATTGTGTACACCTCTTTGTACCATGAGAAGGTTACAGCTAGTATGCAGCCATCTAAAAATGAATTTTTATTAATGAATTTTAAATTTTGATTCACATGTACTATCACCCCACAGTGTTGTGACCAAAATGATATTGTTGGAAGGAGCATGTTTTCCAATGCCTCCTCCTTTCCCTGTGGACAGCGGTCTTCCTGCATTGCTAAGAAATACACAGGTGGGTTTTGCAGAAGACTTAAATTCTTGGCCCAGGACGTTAAGGCCTTGAGTCCCATTATGTTCAGCATCCCTATCTCTACCAAGATGCCCAGTGCGCCTCAGGAGCGGTTAGCAGGGTCCCCTCCCTACTCCCTCTCACTCTTTGATCACCTTTTTGTCCTTACTGTGGGTACCATAATGATGCATAGGTATTGGGGTATACTCTGCCCCTTTCACTACTGCTTTTTTGGTTTCCTTCTTGCCTTTGTTTGCTTTCAATTTATCATTATGGTGCACATGTTTGTTTCATTGGGCACAGTTTTGTCTGACGCATTCAATCGTTGATTTCCTATTCCATTTGGGTTGTAATTCATAATGTTGGGGGATGTGCCAAGCCCCAGTATTGAAAAATTTGCTTCCAAATTGGGTTCTGCCAATCTTGTTCGTTTTGATTGGTTGCTTGGTTTTCTGTTGAATTTGATTGGTTCATTGTTGCTAGTTCTTTTATGTCTTCCTGAATCTGTTCAGGTGATATGGATGATTCCGCTGATGTATTTGCCTTGGCTGCAGCCAACTTGCAAGCCTGGTTGGCTATTTTGCTCCTTCAGGGAAACTAGTTAATTAATCTTATATTGTCCAAATTCTCTCCAGTAGAATGCTTGTGTGATATCAGTGATTTTGACATACTCTGAGTCATCTTCACCCATTTCTTCCTCACAGAATTTTATTTCTCTTAGGCCTTCTTTTATGGGATAAGCATGAATCTTGTGCCCAAAGGCCTGAAAGTGGTTGCATATGGGTGGCGCACTCTCCACTGTTGCACGGAATAATTGGGATTTTTTCTAATCAATTATAATAGAGGCAATGTGGAGGATTTTCATGAGATTCTCAGCTACCTCCAGGTTTAAGGAAATTATTGCTATTGCCTTCCCTGTGCTAAGGTTCAGCATCAACTGGAATCTTTGCATCTCAAATTGTTTGATTTATCTATAGGATTCTTATCATTTTGGAGATGTTGTTTGATTACTGTGCGCACAAGTGTATTTTGAAGGTAGTCAAAAATTATAAAAATATCTTTGGATTCTGTCCAACGTGTGCATTTGGTTGATACCAAATGTTGGCCATTGGGGAGGTTGATCACTACTATGATCTTCACAGCTTCATTTGCTTCCTCCGCTGTCTCAAACCCTAGATCCACCCAACTATGGTGGATAGTATGGGGTTGTCATGTACACAGCTTGTGTGAATAATTTTGGTTAGGCTTCGCCAAACATTTTTGCATATTGCCAGTGCCTCTGTGCCCAAAAACACATGGACCCCAAATTCAACTGACAATAGTGGTTGAGAGTGGGTCACTTACATGTAGCTTCAGTATTTTACTAAAAATTCCACAAAACCTGCGGGGTGCACCACCTTGGGTTTTTTATTTTTGCTTTGGTTCTCATTTACTCCTGTGCGCTTGGTTTTTTGGCGGTGCAGACCTAGGTCTGCTATCCTTTACTGCGTTCACCCAATTCTGTCCTTGTTTATTAAATGTGCTCATCTCACCTGTTATTGATTATCAAATTGTTCTGTTTAAATTGAATCATTTACTAATAAAGTGATAGTAATTGGAAAAAAAGCTAAGTTTAGTAATCCTGTATCATTCAAAATACCAGACAATTGTCTCTTTTTTTAGTACTAGATGGTACCAGACAACTGTCTCATTAACCAGAAAAAGCCAACACTGGTGGTCCCTGGAAGGTGCTTCCAAGGCTACCCAGAAAAGAATTACCTTTGCAAATTTTAACTATTACAGCAATAATAAGAATATGAGCGTTAACCAAAGGTCTAATGTAAAATCAAAACAGGATTAGAAATATTAAAAAGCCCCCTTTACCATGAAGATATGAGATATATTTATCACTGTTGTTTTGAATGAACTCAAATCTACCTGGATATAGAGGACGCCATGGACAATATAAAACATGACTAATTGAGATAAAGAATACAGAAATCGATAAAGTGAACTGCAAGATAGAATGGATGTATAATATACAGTTTAGTGAAGAGCAGTCTAAAATTATTAAAAGATTTTGGTGAAGAGTTCAATGAAAAATTACAAAAGTCTACTATATATTTAGCAGGATGAAGCAGATAAAGAGGGACTGGATATGATATAAAACACTATGTATAGAATTAGTACTATTTCTATTTAAAGGTTGGAGCAGCTCCATAGGAAGCGCTGCCAAAACTACCCTATGACAGATAAACCCTAAAACAAGTTAATAAAACTTGATTATTTCTGATGAATAGTTATTGGCTCACAAAATCAACAGACTGAAAATCTGAATAGGGAAGGAAACTGACTCTACTTTCATGTCTCAACTGAGCTCTTGGATGAGCTGGCTAAATGCAATTATTATGTAATCCAAGAGCCTAACCCTTTAAAAATGCAAGTGATGAGCGCAATGATGATCCTGAAGCCACTCTACTTATGTTTATTGAGCTACTAAATTGCAACGAATTTCTTAGACCAGCAGAGCAAAAGGCATCTCCAATAAAAATTTCTATCTCTGTTGCATCCCAACAGATCTTGACAAAGAGATTAAGCTTCTCAAACCATAAGGCTTTGCTCCCTTTTCTTACTTTACTGAGGCTCCTCACTGTTGACGAAAAAAATTGGAAAAGCCAACCTAAATGCTTTGGCGCCCTCTCCATTTCCTAAACTGGTGCTCCTTGTTGTTCTGATGACAATCATAGCATCCAACCCAAATGCCTTGGCACCTTTTTCAATTTACTGCATCATTGTTCCTCATTGTTCTGACAATGAAATTAAAACAGCCAACCCAAATGCCTTGGCCTCTTTGTTTCCCTGTGCCAATACTCCTTGTTGTTCTGACGATAAACTCAGAGCAGCCACATCAAAAAAATTAGCACACAAATTTTTTTCCTACTGGGGCCACCAAAAGTCCCAATAACTCGCTCAGGCAATCTTACTTGATGGACTTGACTACATTACCTCAATTCACTTATTTATTTATTTTACACCGTTTTAATAATATAAAATATTTTTTTATTAATAATTAGCCTTCTTTTACAATGAGGATATATAAAACTCTTGACCCCTTTCTGATGACTTGAAAGGAATTTGATTAGCTGCCGCTTGATCTGAAACCAAAGTTCCTAATTGCTTCCACTTCTCTAGATAATTTAGACCCAATTATTCAGAATTGATTGGCCAGATCATGAAATCAGGCTTTTTTCAATGGTGAAGCATCTCAATTTAATTTTTTAATTTTTTAATTTGTTGCAGGGAAGGCTGACCATGGGACGGACACTTCCAAATATGACTCAGACGAGACAAAACTTAGTACCAGGGGAGTCACCCCAGAGACGCGATGCTATCTCTTGTTGCCAGCGGGAACGCCACTTATGGGGAGGGGAGAGGGAACGTGTGAAGGGGCTGTAGCCACTATTGAGCACGTGTGGAGGAAGGGGTCTGATTTGATGAACCAGACTGGGAACCAGGAGGAGACCAGCTGTCAGCGACGCGGTGGGAGATATCCAAACATCCACGCTTGAAAGTGGTCCACCAGATGAGACCGGAATCTGTGGACAGCTTCAGGGAGGGTGGGGATGGAGCCAGCGATGGCATCCAAGACAATCTTGTGGATAGTCCACATGGCGATTGCAACCACCAGAGCATGGAGGTAGGGTGGGAGGGGGAGGCCATTGATGAAGCAAACATATCTCTTGACAGACTGAAGGGATGCGTTTGATCCTGGCCTAGCAGACGTTGGACTTCGCGTCATATCACTTTAGAGGTAGGACACTTCTCCAGGCGGTGGAACAGCGTTCCATACTGGCCACACATGACACAGGATGAGTGTAAAGCATTAGAGCGCTCAGCTGTATGATACACCCGCCTCAGGCAGCGCCACACATGGGAGCGGACTTGAGGCTGCAACAGCGGATGGTGTGCGTATTTCCAGATAGTCTTTTGGGTCTCAGTGGAATAAGGGATGTCCATCATGTCCAGGTAGTCCACCCTGGATAGGACTTGGGGTCGAATGGGGATCACGCCATCATGGATGGGTAGCCCCTGTACCTCTTGTGTGAACTGAGGAGAGGGGCGGCCTCTTCAGGTTGTATGTCCACTAATACGAATTCTCCACTCTGTGCTTCGCATGGAGAGTAGGATTCATTTGTAGTGGGTTTTAGTCCCGTGAGGACCTGTGGCTGATGTGTGTGATGCGAGGTATCTCATCAGGGAGTGTGGGTTTGATGGATTGTTGAGGCCCAAGGCTCGGGAGAAGTTGGAGAGGGCCGCGCAGGACCAGTGTTGGGATGGGAGTGTAGGAGCGGTGACAGCCGCAATCCAGGTGCCCAGGATCTTGGCAGCATGGGCTTTGAAGTCAAGCAGGCCCATGCCACCATGATGATGAGGGCCAAACATGACCTCTAGCCGTACTGGTGGAGGGCAGCCTGACCAAAGCCATCCTTGTAGCAAAGCATACAGGGATTTGAAGAAGCTTGGGGAGAAGGGGATGGCATGGGCTCCAAACCAGACTTTGGATAGGAGCATAGAGTTGGCAAGAACAATCCTGCCAGTGAGGGTAGTAGGGTGGGCTCTGAGAGAGGCGATTCGCTTCGTCACGTTGTCCAGTATATGGCACTCCATTACTGCTGACGCATATCCACCTGCCTCCATCCACACGCCCAGATGGTGTACCGGTCCTATGGTAGGACGTGGCACAAGGGGAGCACCAGTGGAGCGGTGTGTGTTGAGTTAGTAAGGCATGGACGTGGGCGAGCAGATGGGCCAGGTTGGGAACTACTTGCTGGGGCCCAGCAGTTCTGAAACCGACCAAGGAGGATGATTTTGGTTTTGGAAGCATTCAGTGCCATATTACTTACCTGGGAATACTCCTGGATGAGAGCTTCAAGCGCGCGTGCATCTTTATTATTATACACCCCAACCACACAATCATCTGCAAATGCCATCATCTTGACTGGGGTTTGGCCTGGCACATGGACCCCAGTGAGTTGGGCATTCACATTTCGCAGTAGTGGGTCAAGGCTGAAGTTGTATAAGAGTGGGCTGAGGGGGTCCCCTTGTCGCAAGCCCCTTTGAGGGCGGACTACTTCCATTAGGAAGCCAGGGCCATTCACTGCCATTGTTGCAGATTCCGTGAGCAGCATTACCCAGTTGATGAAGCGAGGGGTAGGCGGAATTGATGGAGGCAGGCCCTGAGGTATTCCCAGTTTACTCTATCATAGGCCTTTTGTTGGTCCAAGAATACAAGTGCCCCAGAGGCTGTGGACTGACACACATTAGCCACAGAGTGCACGTTATCCTAAATTGACCTTCTGGGGATGAAACCAAATTGTTCTGGGGAGATGGTGGCAGATGCTACAGTCCCTAAATGGTTAGCCATGATTTTGGTTAAAATTTTGGTGTCTGTGTTTGTTAGAGAAATGGGGCGCCAGTTGGCTAAGTCAAGACTATCCCCTTTCTTGAAGAGTGTGACAGTAAAGGCCTCATGTCCTCCTGGTAGGAGGCGCGTTTCCAACAGGCTTTGGTTGAGTGAGGCTAGCAGCAGTGGGGATATATATTTAAAATATTTTTTGTAGAACTCATATGGAATGCCATCTGGGCCTGGGCATTTTTGGTTTGGCGCACCACAAATGGCTGTCCATAATTCGTTTAGAGTAATTAAATTCATTATTTCCGGGTATCAGAAAATGGTGCGGATATGAGCTCAGTCAAGAAAATCCGCCATTTTGGCCAGCTGAATTGGTTTGGCTCGTTATAACTTGGAGTTATATCTTAGCATTTTGATTGCCACTTCAGCCGGTGTGTCCACAATGGAATTATCCAATCTTTGCACTTGTGTGCAGGCCATGCTCTGGCGTGGTGCAAAATTTTTAAAGAAGTATGCGGTGCACTTGTCACCTTTAGTGATGCGTGTGGCCCTGTATTGGACACAAACCTGATGTTTGTGTTGCCTTTCAAGTGCGTTGAGGTGGGTGGCTGCCTCCGCCCACTTCCAGCCCCATGCAGGGCTATATCCTGTGGCTGGAATGTTGGACTCCAAGTGGGCCAATTCTGCCAGCGCGCGCGAAGCATCTCAATTTAACTAATATATAAATTACTTTAAAAATAGGATGGAAAATGAAGAACAAATAATCAATGATGCTTTGATCCAAGGAGTTACGAAATCTAAAATTTTTAAATAACATATATTATTTGAGGTAAGCTGACCAGGGGATGCGCATTACCAAAGCTTGAAGAGCAAACAAAATAAGTCCTCACTGAACAAAATGACTGAATTGCTTAAAACAAGTGGATGACACATAAAATGCAAACACAACCAACCAGGTGGGACAGCAGGAACTTCTTATCCCATCATGGTAAAGGGGAGGGGGATCAGGGGACTAATCCTTAGCATCATCTTCACCCCAAAGCAGGGTATGGGCTACGGTGGAGAGCAAGGGCGTCAGGGCATCAGCAGGATGTGGAGCGAAATTTTAATGATTGGGGTGGCAGAAAGACAGTGGTTGACAATAAGAGAGATAACATAATTGATAAAAACTGTTTCAGCTTTCATGCGTGCTTTAGGGAGCTTTACAAATGTGGCGATATTGGTGCAGGTAATCTTAGCTTTAGGGATTTTGTGCTATTACTGCCACATGCTAGATGATGTCATTGGCAGCTTTGTGAGTGTTAATAATCTTATTATTTTGGAGCATATTGATGGTACTTTCAAATAACATATAAATTTTAAAAAACCACTCAATATAACCAAGAAAAACTCTGAGATGAATTATCTATTCTCCCAATCATAATACTATGATGTCAATTTCCTAAATAATTCTGAATTGGTGGTTCCCTATTAAAACCTAATATATGAGAAGTTTACCACCTGGAAACAGCTTAATATATGAGGATTTGACTAGCCAAGACGAGTTCAATAGTTACTAATACCTACCCAATAGTAATTGCCACCATTTTATTAGTAACCAAACCACTAAATTTGAGGCAACGCTCCCCACTCTCCCACTTTTGTGTCAGCGCTCAATAACGCCAAGCATCCTTTTTTGTATCAAAGGTTTTGACAAAATCCTCCATTGTTGGTATTAATCTCAGATTGTAAGGTTAAGGCAAGAAAATTTTTAAGCTGTGCCTTGAGGAGCTCAATACTATTCCTGTGTGGATTTTGTGAGAGCATCTCATTCTTCTCAAGCTACTGGAAGTCAGAGTAGCCCTTCAGCCAAGGTTGAGCTTTCTTTGATGGAATAGTTGTCCCAAGTGAGTCCCATTTTAAGGACAAATTTGCATCTGTGGGGTGTGACAACCAACCCATACTGACTGCCAGTTGAAATATATGACAACCCGCTCCACGGGTATTCACCCTTCCCTCAATTACCAGAAATAATAAAACGCCCTTTCAGAATCTTGCAGTTGATCCAAAAATAAACCATTCAACAACCAACAGATCAGGTCAATTATCCTACCAATACTCAAGCTTATACTATAATTCTCAACTTAAAGCCTATTGAAGTTACATGGCTCAGACTGATTATATCAACGTCAATTCAATCTGATTATTTTATCAAAAGCTCAGGCCAGATACACTCACACAGTCAAGCTAATTGTCACTGCAATAAACCTCAGAAATTAGTCCCAACTTATTGGGACCAATATTAATAAAATTTTTGAGGTGGGTCGACCTTGGGATAAATATACCATACCAAGAATTTTTCTATCCAGTATAAGTTTCAAACTCAAGGGACCAATATCAATAATCAGCATAACAAATTGTTCAGGGATCAACCTGAAGATAACTTCTACAAATCCTATTGACAAATAGATGGTAAACGTAATTAATTTCCCACCCCAGGGCGAAATTTGTATGTCAATCTTTGAAATTGGCGCAATAGCACTTGCACATGGACCACCCAAATGAGAGTACCTAGTACTATTGAGAGGGGCCTGGTGACATCCCGATTAGGGGTACATCATTTACCTTAATTCATGAAAAAATTTCACAGAAGATTTTACCATCAGCAGTATGATGAAACTCAAATCAAGAGGATTCTAGGACAATTTTGCACGTTCTTATTATGATTTTTGTCTCTGAAATCCTCCCAATTTTGAGAGTATTTTGCTTATAATAAACCTAGAAATAGGTAAAAGTTGTATCAGTTCAAGGGCTGAACTGAGGTGGATAATAATCTGTTGAAATTTCATGCTCAAATGTGGCCAGTGGATGCCCTAGAGGTATATATACTGGCGCCTGGCCTAATGAATAATCATCAAATATTGTAGTCTAAATAAAGATCTATTTTATTTTATCTCTTTCCTGGTTTTTATCAGAGTTTCGTATTTGGAGAAGTGTTGACAAGCTGGAAGTGCCAAATCCACAGCTTGTAACTTTGCCTGCATTGGAAGAAGTTCCCAATTACAAAGGAAAATTGAGCCCAATATTGGCCAGAAGAGTTGGGGCTATATAAATACGCCTAGTGAGTTTCTGAATGGTCAAAATACAGTAAACCACTGGCAAAATTGAGGATCATTTGACCAAACATTTTCCCAATTAAGCATGCAGGATCTTATTATCAAGCGAGCATCCTTGGATTTTACAACTGGTGCTCACTCAAAATCGATGACACTCTATGAAAGGACCCTCACAATCAATTCCTGGCAGATTAAGCCAGAAGAGAAAGCAACAATGAGATGGAAACTAGTGACAAAGTAATCTCAGATTATTTTAATACCAGCTGCCAAGGCTCTGATGTGGGTGCCTCCTACTCCCTGGATCTTATAACGGCGGGGGAAACCATGTGGATGTAACAAGCCCAATTGATATTACAACTGAAAGCGTAAAGGCTATGCTGGAAATTCTATATCATGGTTTTAGGATTAATATTTCACAAATTGATCCCTCCTTCATCCTGTTCTATTACCTTAAGGATCAGGTGCTCAAGATGGAGATATACATGAAGTAACACGATGCAACCATGGCATCTCTTGTCACATGTCTCACATACAGTCAAGAAACTAACGAATTCCTGGTTAAATTTGTTCAACCCTAAGATCAAGAATTTACAGAGAATCCTTGGTAGATAAATAATAGAACTCACGGAAATCTACTGTATGCAAGGGGAAAAACAATCTTTCCAAAATGCTCTACTGGACAAAGTAAATTCCAGTTTTACTGAAGTTTAAAAAGCAATTGTGGATAATAAGGGACTTTTCAAGGAAGCTCATGAGATATTAAACACCCTTGAGAATCTTCTAAACAAAGAAGTCCCAAAAATAGCTGCAGAAGTTCTTGCTCACCATGGGCTGTCGCATGAATGGTTACAAATCATGAATACCCACTGTCAAAAACTGGAAACACATTCTTATTTCCTATTATCTCAGCCAGAATGACTCACCATGCATGCACATCAGGCTGAAGAAATCACATGGATTTAAATGCAAAGCACGATGACTTTGTGAATTATGTTTGGGCGAGCTGGATATTGTAAACAAAAACATTGAAGATCTTGCAGCAAAACCAGCCGTCTCAAATAGGGATGAGGAGGATGCCTAGATCAAAGAAGAATTTCAATAATTTGGTCTGTTGTGTCAAGATTGAAGGCCAAAAACACTGAAATTATTCAGGAGAATTGGGTACTTAGAATGTAATTATCAACTGCAAATTTCCAAGTAGATGGTATGGCCAAAGATATTAAAACATAACATCCTTTCAAGCTTTATTCAAAGAGGAGTATGACAACCTTAAAAATGAATTCTTTTTTTTTTAGTACTAGATGGTCCCAACCCAACTTAAAAATGAAAAAAATGAATTCTAATCCCTCAAAAAAAACACAAAGCTGCCAGTGCTCTCCCAGCCTTGACAAAAGAGAAATGGGAAAAAGCTCTGACTATTTAACCAAAAAATAATTTGAAAATAAACAAAGGCCAATCTAAGTATTGGAATCCAGTAGTTTGGAGCAATATCATGAAATTGAATTATCAGAAATTAACACTGATTAAGAAACCGATATTTTGAACATTCATCCTATTCCTAGGGTTCTGGCATCAATCCTGACTCCAGATACTTCCTGACGGGAAAGAGGGCCAATTCTAAATGATGATACACCAAGACGTTCAAGAAGAAGTACAAACCCTATGCCCAACATAGGGCGAGATAACTTTAAACCATTGAACTTATCAAAGTTTAATATAGATGGTAACGTTCACTCTTTTCTTAAGATATTTGAAGTAGCAATGTGAGGAGCATCAGATCATGAAAAAGGATCAGCACTGATCAACTCTAGATGCCTATAGCTGTGACCTCGTTATGCTCTATTTGGGTGACGATTGGTCCTCTTGAATGCTAAAAATGCAGTGAAAAAACAGTTTGGAGGGCTCAGGAAGTTAAAAGCCTGGAAAAGAGAGCTTCTTAATATCAAATTCAAGCAGAATGAGACTATTAAGGACTTTGCAGACAGACAATTTCCATATAGCACAAGTCTAGCTTGGGTGCAATGCAATAGATAAGATTGACGCCAAGATTGCAATGGATCACGCAGTTATGCCCTTCCATGAACTGCACCATGTCAAGATACCTGCATTCAATGGAGAAATGGAAACCCAAAAGCTTACCAATTACTTGAGAAGCTGTTCTAATAGTTTTAACACCTAAAATTGGCCTAAGAATCAGAAAAAGTTCCGACCTTCAGGCCCAAAATAGCAACACTATGTATGACCAGGGGATAAATTTCAAAATTAAAAGCCAAAAATTCGAGCAAAAGCAGCAAACAGGACTGATAACATGCCACAACTGTGGTCAAAAGGGTCATTTTGCTAGCCAATGTTACAGATGGTCTGACAAAAAGTCTGAGGTCAATGTTGCTCTAGAAAACAATAGTGACAGTGAGGAGGGAAAAGAGCAGGTGTAGTATAGGCGGAATGCTCTAATTCCACCAATGTTCAAACCATTCCATCCGACCCTGGTGAGCTCTTTAAGGCTAAAGATGTTGCTGAAGATTACTCTCGCATATTGTGGCTAATGATGTCATGATGGTTACTACTTGGGCCACAGCAAAAGCAACTAAACCCTTGAAAGTACCAAAGAAGACTGAGCAGAGGTATCAAAACCTTACAAAACAGATTTTTGATCAGGGTTTAGACCTCCAACCCAGATATTCAACTGAACTAACATTGCTTAACGATGTACAAGTAGCCATTCCCATGAAGATCTTAGCAGATAACCTCCCAGATATCTGATCAAGTCTGAAATCACACCTATAATTGGGCAGCAGTCACAGTATTTACACAATAAATATATCTGAAAAAAACTCCAATGTACTTATGTGGATATAGCAGTAAACAAGGTATGAGTTTGGGCTATTGTCAATAATAGTGCTCCTATCACTATAGTCAGCACAAAGTTGGATAAAAAGATAAATTGCACACAATGTTGCCCACTTCCAGGAATATGGTACAGTTGGAGCGTATACAACTAAATCACTGGGTGCACACAGTACCCTACCTCTCAGATTCAGATTTATTGTAGAGACAGCACTTGCTATATTATTACCAAATATGAACTATGATATTCTAAATGGGACTGATTTACTAAAGAGATATGGAGTTGTTACCAATCATAAGGACGATACTCTCACCATTCTTGGACAGGCTATTTCACTTTACTATAACTGTGATAAGGCAGTTGAGAAAAAGAAACCCAGCCTATTCATAAATCTGGCCTACAAAGATGGAGTAGTACCAATTGAGTATGTCAAAGCGCGGTCAAAGATAAAGCACTACCCACTTAGATCAATGAGTCAAAGTGCATTTCACTTCAGTCAAATCAGCCCATTACTATACCATCTGAAGATCAAGTAATCGTCCCAACAGGCCTGACAATTAATATCCCAGAAGGACTTTATGGTGAAGTATATCAACCATGGTTTAAATCTCAATTTGAGCCAAACATTGCCCCTGGTATTATCATTCCTGGCCATGGAGAAATACACATCTTGTGTGCAAACCTTCAAAAGTGGCCCATCTCCATCTAGCAACATCAAACAATCGCATTTCTGCATCTAAACCCTACCTCAGAAATTCACTCATTCCATGAGTTTGGAACTTTTGTTAAATTAAAGTTCTCTGATAAAAACCTACTCAGAATAAATAATGTTGTCCCTATGGCCAATGTAAACAACATGACCAACTCTGAGAAAAGCCAAGCTCAGGATTTATTCTCTAAATATCATGAAATATTCGCACAAGATGCTTTTGACTTGGGTGTGCTAAGGGTGTCACCCATAATATGATACTGGAGATCATAAACCAATTTGATTATGCCCAATTGGACGCTCAAAATCATCAGAAGAAGCTGTATACAAAGAGATTAAGAAACTCCTCAATCGTGGCATGTTGTTACCTTCAAAAAGTCCATGGGCGGCACCAATTTCAAAAGTGAAGAAAAACGATGGAAGCAACTGAGTAGTCATTGATTATTGAAAGCTAAACAACATCACAAAGAAGGACTCATATGCTCTTCCATGAATCAACAATGCATTGAATAGGCTAGGGTGTGTGAAGCTCTTCTTGGCAATATAACTTATCAGTGGGTAATGGAAAATTGATCTTCCCAAAGAGGAGCGCAAAAAATGTGCAATTATAACCCAAGAGAGCTTATTCCAGCCGATGAGAATGCCTCAAGGGCTCTGCAATGTCCCAGCTATTCTTCCGAAGGGCCATGGACATAATTATTGGAGATTTAAAGTTGTCATTTGTCCTAGTGTACCTTGATGATATCAACGTTTTCAGCCGCACTTTTGATGACCACCTGGAACACTTAGAGGAGGAAAAAGAAGGATAGCAGCTGCAAACTTAAAAATCAAGCCCAGAAAATGCCTGTTCTTCAAAGACCAGCTGGAATATCTCAGATTTGTAATTGACAAAGTGGGTCTTTGGTCCCAGCCCTCTAAGTTAGATGCCATCTCCAAAATGAAATGGCCCAAATCCAAGCATGATATCCAAGTATTCCTGGGCTTGATTAGGTACTATCACCAATCTATTGTTGACTTTACACAACTTGGAGAGCTGCTTTTCTATCTACTTATAGATAAGGTACCATTCAACTGAACTCCAGCTTGCCAAAATGCATTTAATCAACACCAATTGGCACTATTGGTTGCGCCTGTTCTTTAATACCTGGACTTTGATTGTGAATTTATTGTCCAAACTGATGCATCCCTAACAGCATTGGGGGCCATATTATCTCAAGTTGGGGATGACAGTGAAGAACATCCAGTTGCCTTCACTAGTCAGACCTCAAAAGTTCATGAGAGAAATTACATGGTGACAGAACAAGAATGCTTAGCTGTCATATATGCTTACAATCAATTTCAGTTCTACTTTAATGGCACTCAATTTCAAAGTTATTACCAATCATGCTTCCCTAAGATGGCTGAACAACTAAAGAGATCCTGAGTGCCAATTAACCCGCTGGTCATTAAAGCTTCAAGCTTATGACTACACAATTGAGTATTGAGCTGGGGCAAAACATCAAAACGCCAATTGCCTATCCTGACTACCCATCATTGCAACACTTAGTCAGGCCACCAATGAGTTATTTAAATAAAAGACCAGCGGAGAGTACCATGATTAGCTCAAATCCGTCCAAGAACTATTATCAGATTTACAGAAAAATACCACTGCTGAAAATGGGAAGCTTTACAAGATCATTGAAGGCTAGAAGTATATTTTCCTAAGACTCTCAGCTTGGACAGACCTAATAATGGTGGCACACAAGGCCATAGGGTATGGTGGATTCAAAAAGACAAAATAGCATCTGAAGAAATTCTACTATTGGGACTTAATGCATTTTGACATCCAAGAAACGTTAGAATGCTGTGCGGAGTGCAAAGGTGAAAAACTGTTCCAAAAAGCACATCTTACCATATTGTTTGGCCCAAGTTCCTTGGCACACTGTATCTATTGATGTTGTCAGCCCACTTCTAACAAGCAATATGAAGGCCAAGTACATCATTGTAGCCATTGTTCACTTGACCAAATGGTTGAGGCCAAGGCTATCTGGGAAGCAGGAGCGGCAACCACAGCCAAGTTCGTCCTTGAAAACATCATCCACAAACATAGATGTTCCCAGGCTATTCTTACCAATAATGGAACAAATTTTACTGCAAATGTCCTTGCCAAGCTCAACCAATTAATGGGAGTACAAAGTGTGCTTTCTTCTCCCTATCATACCAAAACTTATGGTAAAGTTGATCACGCAAATGGGACTTTGGTGAACATTATCATGAAATTAACTTTGGCCAGACCATCAGTGTGGAGTACTTGTTTAAATTCAGCAGTATTTGACTACAATATCTCCTACCATTAATCAAACAGAATGTCCCCTTTTCAAGTACTATATGGAAGACATCCGGCCCTACCAACGCTACTATATTTGGTCTTAGAGGATCCTGGAAAAAACACTTATCCTCAATATGTTGAGAAGCTTGCGGATACATTAATCAAACTAAAGGCTCAAGCCTTTGACAAAAGTTTTGTCATGAAAATACCTAACATCCTAAAGGACTCAAAAAATTGCTACAAATTGACCAAATTTGAAGTTAACAATGAAGTTTTATTTTGAAACACCCATGGATCAGGCTGATTGCAAAAGTTAGATTGCATCTGGGGTGGGGCCATTTGAAATAATTGAGAAGACATCTCAGTTCATATACACAATCAATGATATTAGGACCAGCCATAAATACAACTGAGCCATGGAAAATTCCTAATAAGGTTTAATAAGCTGGACAATTAAGAAACTAAAAAACGAAAAAAACACACATATATATAATATAATAAAAGAATATATATATACTAAATTTATTCTAGTTAATACTTTAGTTTGCACTTGAGGATGGGTAGAGGATTAACACCATATTCATCAGCAATTAGGACTGAAGTTAAGGCTATGCACTTGGCCTACTCAATTAACAGTTTGGGCCAAAATTAACAAATGACAAAGATCAATATAGGCTAATCAGGAATCCTAGGGCTTATGTTCAAGTCAGGTGGGGGGCATGTTAGATTCTGGTGGTTGACCAAAAAATAAACCCTTTGACAACCAACAGAGCAAGAAATTATCATTCCAATACTTGAGCTAATACTCTAATTTTCAACTTACAGCCTATTGCAATTACATGGCTCAGTCCAATTATATTAATGTCAATTCAATCCAGTTATTATATCAAAAGCTCAGGATGAATACACTCACACATTCAGCCAATTGTTGCTGCACTAAACCTTGGAAAGTAGTCCCAACTAATCAGGACCAATATCATTAATCAGCATAAGAAATTGTTCAGGGATTGAACTGAAGATAACATCTACAAATTCCATGGACAAAGATGGTAAACGTAATTAATTTCCCACCCTAGGGCGAACTTCATATGCCAATCTTCATAATTGGCACAATAGCACTTTCACATGGACTGCCCAAATGGGAGTATCTAGTACTATTGAGAGTGGACTGCTGACATCCTGATTAGAGGTGCATCATCTATTTCAATCAATGCAAAAATTTCACAGAAGAAGTATTTCATCAGCAGTATGACGAAACTCAGATCAAGAGAATCCTAGGACAATTTTGCACATTCTTATAGCAATTTTTGTCCCTGAAATCCTCCCAAATATGAGAGTATTTTGCCACCAATAAACCTAGCAATAGGTCTCAGTCATATTAGTTCAAGGGCTGAACTGAGGTGCAAAATAATATGTGAGATTGCGTGCTCAAATGTAGCCAGGAGATGCCCTAAAGGTATAAATACTGGCGCTTGGCCTAACAAATGATCATCAAATAATATAGTCTAAATAAAGATCTATTTTATTTTATCTCTTCCCTGATTTTTACCAGAGTTTCATATTTGGAGAAGTGCCAACATGCTGAAAGTTTTTAAATCCACAGCTTGTAACTTTTCCTGCCTCAGAAGAAGCTTTTAATTATGGGTTGGGACCATCTAGTACTAAAAAAAAGAAGCTCTCAATTAAGAAAGGGGAAATTGAGACCAATATTGACTAGAAGAGTAAGGGTATTAAATACGCCTAGTGAGTTTCCAAACGCTCAAAATACTGTAAGCCACTGGCAAGATTGAGCATCATTCAGCTAAACTTCTATCAGATTAAGCTTGCAGGATCTAAACTATCAAGTGAGAAATCCTCAGATTTTGACATGCCTTTAGATACTACCCTGCTTACAATTTTAGCTTCAGAAAAGGCGGTCAATGGAACTAAAGGCTGGAAAAGATTGGAAACCATATTGTTTGGCCAATTAAAGAGGGAAAAAACTGGATCACCATCTTCTCTGAAAGACATGGCTGGAGTACCACTTAACAATATGGGTCCCAATGAGATCCAGGTCGCACAGTTGCTAAATTCCAATTGCAAGCCTGGAAATGAAAATATAGCCTGAAAAGCAATATTTTTTTAAAAAAGTACCAACTTATCACTATCAGCCACAATTTGGGTGAGCTGAGCTCAAACTCTAAAGCTTTAGGGAAAAAGTGAGAAAATTTGGATACACCCTTTAGCCCTGATGTGCTTCTTCTCACTTCAAAGGCATCTCAGGGCTCCATGGACCCAACTGACCCCTTTACTGATGTTGTATTTTTAGTTGAAGAGGAAGCGTCCAAGCCATCATTGGGAATGGAGCTAAAAAGGCGCTTACAACATAATATCTAGCCTAAAGCTTAAATTGATGCTATGAAGAACTGCTATCCGCCATACCATGACATCATTGATGTTTTTAATTAGCTACAGACGCCATGCATTGGCCATAGGAAAATGCATCCGATGGTTCCAGTTACCATCGACTTTATCCTACTTGATCCAGGAAAGCTGCTAGCCAGCTATGACAACTCCCTCATCTGCCTGGTGAAAATTGAGATGGGGAACATTATCATCAGATTTAAGAGCGACCAGACCTATATCAGATCCCCAAAATCCCATTTCAACTTTCTGATGGTGCACCCTGCTCTCCAAGTATTATCTAAGGCCATGAGAATGCTACAACTGAGTGTTCAACATGAACACAGGCGATTGCTCACGCTCAAGACTGCCTATGTTAGTCCACTAAGCTCCCTAGCCACCAATAAGTACATTCAGGAGTTCAGTATCAAAATGTCAAAGCTGAATAAATCCATGTTTAGCTTCAAGTTCCATCCTTGAAACCTTCAGTGAGGCTTAGAGAGTTCTCTATCAGGCTTTTCTCCAGTTCTGGTGAAGCCTCAACTTTAGGTTTTACCAGATTAATTATTAAATCATTTTATATATTGAATAAAGCTTTGTCAGACTAATGCACTAAGTCATTATTCAGCTTAGGCTTAAAAGCACTGAGAAATTTTAAGTAATATTTCCAAATTCTGAACTTACAAATTCATGATGAATTGCCTTTCAGAGCTCCAATAACCGTATGAAATAAGGCTTTGATTCAGCCTTATCTCATCTTATCCATCCCTTTATCTTAATTTATGTGAAAATCAGTGCAGCGCATTGTATTTTAGGAGAACAGGTTAATCACACACAAAATACAAGGTAATTTTGAGGATAGTAACCTTGACCAAAAACTAACAGATACCTGATAATTAGAAGTAAATTTTTATAATTTAAATAAAACAAAGGAGCGCACTGAGGTATTGGATAATTCCAGTGGCACAGAGCTTGCTAGTGTTATTTTTTCTAGATTAGCTTTCTCAACTTCCTAAGGAAAATGTACCCTTCTCATTGACAATCCTTAGATATGCTCTTCAACAAAGATCACATTGGTGCTTTCCCTGGTTACTAAGCAGCACCTTTAAATAGCATACTAAAACCGTGATAACAAAATTGGGTCATAAAGAGAATAACTAAGGTTGAGGAATTTTCATATAAAGATGCAATCTGATGAATGCAATCAGATTGTTGTCTAACTGCCATAATAAATTTATGACCCTATTATTAATATTTTACACCATCACAAGGGCAACTTAAAATAGTATGCTAAAATGAAATAGGAGTAAATATAGGGATTGAGGTTACAGCATTGGAAGACAATAATTGGGAACAAGAGATGTGTTACCATAGTTGTGGATTTTCAATTAATAGTGAATTGATACTCAAGGCCATTATATATAAAAACCAGGGCCATGTGTGGTATAGTAACTAATAAATTGATCAAAACTGCTATCTAGTTATTAGTTACAGCATGAAATTGATTATATAAATTATTTTATCCAGATGGTTGGTCAAACCCATTTAAGCATATCCCCACACTTGACTACTCATCAGATAACAAAGATGTGTTGGGTTATATAACTCATTGAGAACTTGAAGCCATCAGACCAGAACACTGCTGAAAACTCTTCAAGAACTTTGCATGCACTCAGTTGATAAAGTGACCTTTTAAAGTATCTTTCAGAGTGTAGGCATCTGAAGAGGTCTTCAAATGATCTTGAAAGGCCCCTTAATATATGCTCCAGGTTGCTAGTTCATCCAAATACATGGTTATAAAATGAAATGAGTTTTCCTACAGTAAAGTGGAGTAATGGCAATCAGTATGCATTATCTCATTCACAAGATTTTCTTTTCTGAATAGCGCTTTGAATTATGAAGCGCTTTGTATTTAAATTAAAGTCTGCAACAGCATTTACAGATTTTTTAATGTGGTATTATGCCTTCTTGACTAACACATGTTTATAAGATTGGGGGTAGTGCCAGTTGCTTCCCATAGATAGAAGCAAATGGGGAATTCCTAGGGCTGAATGATATGTTATATTTATAAAAAAACGACAGATGGCAAGATAAGGTTCCAGCTGGATGCTTTCATCATAATTATCTTTTTTTTAGTACTAGATGGTTCATCATAATTATCTTACTAAAAAATTTAACAAGAGTATTGTTCACTCGTTTGATGGTGCCAATAATCTCAGGATGGTAGGGCATAGACAATACCCCACATATACTCATTAACTAATTAATCTTGGAAATAAATTGAGTCATGAAATCGGTCTCATTATCTGTCAGCAGAAACTGAGGGTAATTATGATGTTAAAGAATATTTATATAACATAAACTTAGCCATCATCATGACACCTAAATCCAAGACTGCTTTGGCTTCCACCCACTTAGTGAGGTGATCAATAGCCCTGATTAGATGTTTAAATTGTCCCAAATTATTTTCCTAAGGAATCACAAAATCAATAGAGATGTATGCCAAGCGAGCTGGTTTTAACCAGTTTATAGTAGGTGGCTTTCCAGTAGGCCCTTCCACCTGACATTTCTCAAAACCATGGAGGGTTCCATGAAAGTCAAAGTTCATAGATTTTAATAGTGATGCTGTCTTAATAATTTAAACGTTGTTTAAAAGCGCAATGCCCTATCACCTTGTGGGCCTCAATAAAAAATGTCAGTTTGCTTCATTGGTCACACTTTTCCAAAATTGCTGATTGTTGTGGTTTTATAAAGCTTACCATTCTTAACCACAGTTTTCATCCTTGATTCTTCTAAAGATTGATGAACTTCTGCTGGTTCGTTGCCATAGTTTTATGTTATCACTTTATCAAATAAATCATTAGCCCTGTTGGCCACTAAGATTGCGATGGGCAGTTGAGATACACAGTGCATTCAAAAAGTTCTGGGACTAACGTTTTAAAGACACAACTTTACAAATAAATAAACTTTCTTTTATCATAATTTAACATGCAACCTTTCCCTCTCCATACATATTTATATTGCTAAAACAATTGTTAAAAGGTATGCACATAGTTCCTATTTTGTATAACCATGTTTAAACCAGCTGTCACATTCTTCTGAATTGTCTCTACTTTATCAAAAGGATGAACCTTCAGTGCCACCTTCAGATTAGAGAACAGAAAGAAGTCAGACAGAGCCAAATCTGGTGAACAGGGGGGAGAAATATAATCTGAAGGTGGCACTAAAGTTTCATCCTTTTGATAAAGTAGAGAAAATTCAGAAGAATGTGACAGCCAGTTTAAACATGGTTATACAAAATAGGAACTATGTGCATACCTTTTAACAATTGTTTTAGCAATATAAATATGTATAGAGAGGGAAAGGTTGTATGTTAAATTATGATAAAAGAAAGTTTATTTATTTGTAAATTTGTGTCTTTAAAACGTTAGTCCCAGAACTTTTTGAATGCACTGTGTATTTCTTCTATTATGAAAATTCCCTAAGCCCTAAGCATTTGCCTCTTTAGCCTAATTTAGATATCACAAATCTATTTTACCATTCTTAAGTGCTTCTTAGTAGCTATAGATTGCACCAATTTGTACTTTTGAAATAAGAAGAGCATATCTAAGTGGATTGTCATATGTAAAGGGTATTTTTTATGTATCCTGAAAAAAAATCTACATTTAATCATTACTTTAACAAGCTGCAAAGCAATTGGAAGTACATGATCTTTGGTAATTTTTTTACTGTTAATCTGAAACCTTATTACTTATAATGAGTTTTTCTTTAGTGAGATCTTTACCTGGGTTACTTTTATCAAAAAGTACCTTGTATCTTTGTGTGTCAATAAACTGTAAACGGAAATCTGACGCCCCTGCACCAATTTCACATGGGTATTGGTAAATAGAACAATATCATATAGTGGGACTTTTGTGCTCTGATATCTGATAAATGTATTTAAAATTCAACTCGAATTTCACATGGGTATTCAACACCCCTTCTATTTTCCAATAAGCGATGGAAGGGCTTCTGAGGAACCTAAAGTTGACCTGTGAGATAATTTAAATAGAATATAATATCACTTTTCATTTTATTTTTAACCTCAAATCTTGAGTACTTAAAGAAAGCATTATAACAAATTAAAGTGCACTTTATAAAAAAATTTTCTTTCTCGTTGCAATCAATTTTGCAACCTATTCAATTCAAGTCTGAATTTAGCTTGATAATCTCACAGAGGAGATTAGTCTGCGCCCATGTCAGGGAGCAGTTGGGCAAATAAGGTAAGAGGAGCAGGTGGAAGGCCCACGGCCTCCAACGTTTGAAAACGCCCCAGAAAACTGGCGGAATAGACAAAAATTTTAAAAACTGGCAGTCACTATTTTCCCAGAAATACTCGCATGGCAATCATGATGCAACCAGTACATCAACACGCTTCACTCCCAGACACTTTTGTTGGTGGAATACGGAGTCTGCATGTTTCTGGACATCCAAAAAATGGCTTTATGGGATTAATTTTGTGAAGATGTGCACACCTTTTTCCTGACTGTGGTGTACATCGCACCTCACTCCATGTCACATGGTTGGCTGGACCTAGTTTTCAAAAACAAAGAGGCAGCAGACGAGGCTGCTGCAGTGCACGTAGTGGTTGACCTCCCTGAAGGGCAACAGGTCATCAAAACCAAATGCACCAGACAGACAAAATCAAACCAAATTTTCCTCACGTTTGACTTTTTGCCTACTACAGTAAAACGTGACATTTTGGAACAACACCTATTAAATGGTCTCACCATATATGGCAAAGTACAATCTTTCAAAATGCAACGCTTCACGCTGATGCCACACCTGTGCACCAGCAAGGTTATCACAGTTCTGACCCCAACCAAGGAGTTTGCGAAGGACCTAACCCAGATCCTGCACTCCACTTTTATTAATATTAAAAGGGCATACCACCCACCCATTCTGGGTGACCGTGGACAGCGCGCCCCCCATCTGCACCCACTGTGACGCATTTGGCCATAAGGTGCATGCATGTCCCACCAAGGAGGGTGTCACATTCCAAGAGCACTCCTCAGCGGCCATGGCCAGCGGAGAGGCGCACTACAAACCAACCATAAGCACCAAAGAGGCTTTCCCGTGGGGAGCACAAGGCTGCTACCTACTGGTAAAGCCCATCTCCCTGCAAGAGCGGAAGAAGGCCAAGCAGGCCTGCAGGGCCGCGGCCAAGGAAGCAGCCAAAGCCACCACCGCTATCCCACACTCCCAACACCAGGAGGACATTGAAACCTTTGTGGCGGAAGCAACTTGGGAATCCATCAACCAATCAGATTGGGAAGCCCATGCCGATTGGGCCACTCAATCCAAGGATCTGATGAGCGACTCAATTTCACTCAAGCTTTGCAACCAAGCTCCAGTCAAAACTGACTTGGGGCCCATCCCAACTGAAAATTTTTTGACCCACTCAACGGTGCACCAAACTCATCCGCACTGCAAAAAATTTGTCTGACGTCAGGGAAACAAAAAGTGAAGGCTAAAGCCAATACAACTCTTTCCATAAAAATTAACAAAAATCCTGATAGCGTTGCTGCTAACACCCATGCTGCCATGAAGGCCCATGGGGATCTAGAGGAGGCTAGTGGGCCCAGGTGCCCACCCCTCACACCTAAGGTGTGAAGGGGGAAACCTACACTTTAGGGACGTTGAATATTGCCAGACTCAAGGCCTCACCGTCCTGTACTAGGAAACTGAATTTTTTACAACAAAATTTACCTGTGGATATCCTGGCCATCCAGGAGTACCACTGTCCATGAGGTTCCAAGGAGGCTTGGAAATCCATGCTCCTACCATCTCTATCCTTTTGGTCAGAGCACTGTGGGGTGCTAGTTCAGAGAAACAATCTCTTCAAATTTTTATCATCAGAAACATTCCTAAATGGCTGAGTTCTTGTTGTCACTTTCTCGTGGGCTGATGTAGCGCATGCAATCATCAACAACTATGCCCCAAATGGTGCATGTGAGCGTCAGGAATTTTTCATGTCAGTCAAATCCCTCCCATTACCCCCACACCCTTTCATAGTTGGTGATATGAACAGTTGGCTAAACACACCAAAGGACCGGTGGCCTTCCTCACCCCACGCCCCCCAGGGTCACGTAGAACTACGCGTTCTAAAGGCCACCCTTGGGTTAATGGATGCACTGCCATGACATGCCCCGCTGCTCAAAAACATGACGCGCCCCCACGTCCACAATGGCCAATTAAGGTCCATGACTCGCATTGACCTTATCCTAACGCTGGCGAAATTCCAACCTCACATCTCCCACCTCAAAACAATAAAAATGGAATTCTCTGACCACCAGCTGGTCTCGATAACCTACTACCTACCCACCACAGTGGCCAGGGCCCCACATTGGAGCAAGCTCCACCCCTCCAAACTCACATCGCCAGGATTTTCCACTTGGGTGGAAGAAGCAACTTTGGCAAAAGCGTTTGTAACACCGTTTTGCATGGACCCCATCTCCACATAAGCAACCTTCAAAGAGGATACCATCTACCACTCTCACCACCTCTCCTCCAGATGCTCATGAGCCACATCAGCGATCATTTTGCGCGCTCTGGAAGAATTGGCACACCTGGAGTCCAATATCCCCGCTACAGGATACAGCCCTGCATGGGGCTGGAAGTGGGCAGAGGCAGCCGCCCACCTCAACGCGCTCAAAAGGCAGCACAAACATCAGGTTTGTGTTCAATACAGGGCCAAATGCATCACAAAGGGTGACAAGTGCACCGCATATTTTTTAGAAATTTTTTTTTGCACCATGCCAGAGTGTGGCCTGAACACAGGTGCGAAGATCAGACGATTCCATCATGGATACGCCAGCTGAAGTGGCAATTGAAACACAGAAGTATTACTCCAAGTTATACCAATCTGATCCAATTCAGCTGGCCAAAGTGGCAGAATTTCTCAACTGAGCCCACATCTGCACCATTTATTGATACCTGGAAATAATGAATTTAATTACTCTAAACAAATTATGGACAGCCATCCGCGGTGCATCTAACCGGAGATGCCCAGGCCCAGATGGCATCCCATATGAATTCTACAAAAAATACTTCATATATATCCCCACTGCTGCTCGATTTGCTTAACCAAAGCCTGTTGGATACGCGCCTCCTACCAGGAGGACATGAGGCCTTTACTGTCACACTTTTCAAGAAAGGGGATAAGCTAGATTTAGCCAACTGGCGCCCCATTTCTTTAACCAACATGGACACAAAAATTTTAACAAAAATCATGGCTAACTGTTTAGGGATTATAGCACCAGCCACCATCTCCCCAGAGCAAATTGGCTTCATACCCATAAGGTTGATTTGGGATAACGTGCACTCTGTGGCTAATGCATGACAGTCCACAGACTCTGGGGCACTTTTATTCTTGGACCAACAGAAGGCCTATGATAGAGTAAACTGGGAATACCTCAGGGCCTGCCTCCATCAATTCCGCCTACCCCTCGCTTCATCAACTGGGTGATGCTGCTCACGGAATCTGCAACAATGGCAGTGCATGGCCCTGGCTTCCTAACAGAAGTAGTCCGCCCTCAAAGGGGCTTGCGACAAGGGGACCCCCTCAGCCCACTCTTATACAACTTCAGCCTTGACCCACTACTGCGAAATGTGAATGCCCAACTCACTGGGGTCCATGTGCTAGGCCAAGCCCCAGTCAAGATGATGGCATTTGCAGATGATTGTGTGGTTGGGGTGTATAATAATAAAGATGCACGCGCGCTTGAAGCTCTCATCCAGGAGTATTCCCAGGTAAGTAATATGGCACTGAATGCTTCCAAAACCAAAATCATCCTCCTTGGTCAGTCTCAGAACTGCTGGGCCCCAGAAATTAGTTCCCAACCCAGCCCATATGCTCGCCCACATCCTCGCCCTACCAGCTCAACACACACCACCCCACTGGTGCTCCCCTTTGTGCCACGCCCTACCATAGGACCGGTACGCCATCTGGGCATGTGGATGGAGGCAGGCGGATACGCGTCAGCAGTAATGGAGAGCCATATTCTGGACAACGTGATGAAGCGAATCGCCTCTCTCAGAGCCCATCCTACTTTCCTTACTGGCAGGGTTGTTTTAGCCAACTCTATGCTCCTCTCCAAAGTCTGGTTTGGAGCCCACGCCATCCCCTTTTCCACAAGCTTCATCAAATCCTTGTATGCCCTGCTGCAAGGATGGCTTTGGTCAGGCCGCCCTCCACCAGTACGGCTAGAGGTCATGTTTGGCCCTCATCATCATGGTGGCATGGGTCTGCTCGACTTCAGAGCCCATGCTGCCAAGATCTTGGGTACCTGGATAGTGGCCATCACCGCCCCTACACTCCCCTCCCAACACTGGTCCCGCGCAGCCTGCTCCAACTTCTCCCAAGCCTTGAGCCTCAACAACCCATTGAACCCCCTATCCCTGATGAAATACCTCACTTCACACCCATCAGCCACAGGCCCTCATGGGACTAAAGCCCACTACAAACGAATCCTCCTCTCCATGCGGAGCGCTGAGTGGAGAATTTGTATTAGCGGACATACAACCCAGAGAGGCCGCCCCTCTCCTCAGTTCACACAAGAGGTACAGGGGCTACCCATCCATGATGGCGTGATCCCCACATGGCCCCATGTCCTATCTAGGGTGGACTACCTGGACATGATGGACATCCCTTATTCCACTGAGACCCAAAAATCTATCTGGAAATACGCACACCATCCTCTGTTGCAGCCTCAAGTCCGCTCCCATGTGTGGCGCTGCCTGAGGTGGGTGTACCATACAGCTGAGTGCTCTAACGCTTTACACTCATCCTGTGTCGTGTGTGGCTAGTATGGAACGCTGTTCCACCGCCTGGAGAAGTGCCCCACCTCTAAAGTGATATGGCGCGAAGTTCAACGTCTGCTGGGCCAGGATCAAACGCATCCCTTCAGTCTGTCAAGAGATATGTTTGCTCTATCAATGGCCTCCTCCCTTCCACCCTCCCTCTGTGCTTTGGTGGTTGCAATCGCCATGTGGACCATCCACACGATTGTCTTAAATGCCATCGCAGGCTCCACTCCCACCCTCCCAGAAGCTGTCCACAGATTCTGGTCTCATTTGGTGGACCACTTTCAAGCATGGATGTTTGGATACCTCCCACCGCGTAGCTGACTACTGATCTCCTCCTGGTTCCCAATCTGTTTCATCAAATCAGACCCCTTCCTCCACACGTGTTCAATTGTGGCTATGGCCCCTTCACACGTTCCCTCCCCCTCCCCATAAGTGGCGTTCCCGCTGGCAACAAGAGATAGCATCGCTTCTCTGGGGTTCTTTCCTGGTACTAAGTTTTGTCTCTTCTGAGTCATATTCGGAAGTGTCCATTCCATGGTCATCCTTCCCCGCAATAAATTTAAAAGTGTGCTTTATAAACTCAAGATGTCAAAGTGCTCCTTTATTATATTGAAATAGAGTTTGTTGGGCACAAAGAGGATCTAAGTCTATTCTACCACTAACTAATAAAGTTAGGGCCATCAAGCGTATGTCAAGTCCAGGACTTCTTCAGGGCATCCAATTGTTCTTGAGAATGTCAGTTTATAGCAACACTCCATCCTCACTTGCTGACCAGGGATATCTTATGGTTCAATTTGTCCACAAAAATGTACTATTTTACAAGAAAAGAGAACAATATCAATATTAAAGCCTTTAAGA
Source organism: Massospora cicadina (assembly GCA_022478985.1). Classification (NCBI taxonomy): domain Eukaryota; kingdom Fungi; phylum Entomophthoromycota; class Entomophthoromycetes; order Entomophthorales; family Entomophthoraceae; genus Massospora; species Massospora cicadina. The sequence continues at coordinate 27,938 of JAKSZP010014664.1, read as the reverse complement.
CAGCACTGACCACTGATATATACTATCTTATCCCAAGTCCAAAAACTATTTCTTTTTTACTGACACCAATGACATAGCTGTGAGGACCTTTCTTGCAAAACAAATTAACTTCTAACAGTTCTTCAGCTTTCTATTTTAGTGAAAATATGATTAAAGTCAAAAAAGTTATTTTATAGCCAAACAAAAATTTCTGACAGTACTCAGCTATAAAGAGCTTCCTTACCCTAATGTATATAAACATGTTAAAGTTATCACCAATCATTTTTCTCTATATAAGCAGTAAACAATAAACAACTAATAATATTTTGGTTATATGGCTTTGTGCCTTCAGGCTATAAACTCGCTATAATGCACCATGATGGAATGTTCATTTATATGATGACAGAATATCTCAATCACAAGTGATAACGTGTTAGAGTTTAAAGAAGATCAAATTCACTAACTCATTGACAACAAGAATATTAGGATATGGAGAATTTATTGATAGAAAACCAGGTTATGTAAGCGCTCTATCAGGCTCAAGTTGCAAATGTCTATCCAACAAGATAGTTGATGGCACCTGGTTGCCTTATATATGACTATTAACCACTTGTATATTATTTGGAGGCCTTTAACAAATGGGACACGGAGCTGTGTAGATAACTAACTAATAATTTGAAACCTCCTTGGTATTGGAAGATAAAATTGATGTAATTTATGATGTTCTAAATTTTTTATAATTTTCTAATACCAGGAAATATCAAATAGAGATATTAATAAAGCTTATTGAAGTATAGAGCCAATTTGACTCTGTTGGTATAAATTTAGTGGGACCTCTTCCCATGGCAATATATATAGATTGCTGTATCCTTTTGGCTATCAATCACATTACCAAAATATCTAAAGTCACCTTTAGCCAAGTAGCCGTTTAAGGCCTTGACCTCTTTAAATACAGAAAGTTTCCATTTAGTATGGATTACTAAGGTATTGCTTTCCAATAATGACTAAAAACTCGTTTTCAAGTGGTTAAAGAATTAACTACCATTTATGATGAATTGAAACTCGCTGCATTGACTACAACTGAGAGGGCTCACATAGCCAAAAAAGAAAACCTAAATTTAGGACCAACAGTTATTTTATTAAAAAAATGGTCATGAAATATGACCAAAAAAGCTAAAAAATTCAAGATAAGGTTCTCTTAGAATTGGGGAAGCTTTTATACTGAATGTCACAGAAAAAAACATGATGGGACAACACTATTAAGGTTGGCGAAATTCTGACTGCGCCATTAAATCAAAACTTTATGATATGATAGCATATGATTGTGAACTAAATATATATTAGTATGCACTAAAGAGAGTTTCACCATGATCCAGAGGTAAGTGCTCAAAGTCAGATCACAATATACATGAATAACACATTCATTGTTTGTCTATTAGAAAAAGTAAATGAGGCAGGTTAACCTTGAAACAAATATACCATGCCAAGTTTTTTTAGCCTATGCTGGTTTAAACCTGTTTTTAATCAAAACTAATCCAGATTGGAGCAGGAACCACCCCGCTATCCTATCCACTCCTTAATTGTTTGCCTTTTTAAGACACTATTATATTGGCCAAATAGACATTTTTTCTAACCTGCAGCATAAAAAAATGTGATATTCAAGAAAGGAAAATATGAATCTATTTCTCATTTATAAAGATGGCCTCCTCTAACACTTAGAGATTTAAAATCAACCTCTCTAATGCACTACTGATCTTTAATAAAAACTACTATTAGTCCACAAATAAGTCTTCTTTCCATACCCTATATGGGTAAGAATACTTGCTGTTATAAAGCGCATAAACTATTATCAGGTCAGCGACAAAAGACAATGTTGATTTTAACTTGCAACAATTAATTGACAAGGTTATATTTTTTTACATAAATCATAAGAAAGTTGTAGCAAAGTTGTGAATTTCTAGAAAATCCAATAACCAACCTGAGCTACTGGAGTATATACTGAAAATTTTAATTATATATAACCAACATAGATCTGATGTTCTGGATAATAAACTTACAACTTTATGGGCAGGTCCCTATATGGTAATGCATCTAAGGGTACCTGAATACGCAATAGACTCTATGGCCCCCTGTGGACGTGGTGATCCTTATCCATGGCAGATTTTATTTCTCTTTTTTTAAGTAAAATCTTAAGGGGGGCACTGTCAGATTTTAAGGTACAAGATAAATGTTTGTCTGATCCAGTTAATTGTTAAACCATACTATGCTAAGTAAGTTATATAATATAAACAAAATAGCATTACAAAATTATAACCACTCAGATTTGTAGTACAATGCAATTGGACCTTCTGGAAACTTAGAGTATAATTGGAATTACTGTTACCATGTGTCCTTCTCTATGAAAGCATGATGTTCAGTCTAAGAAAGATAGACAATATGGAATAAAAAGCGTAACTAAAACAGTATAATTTTTCAAGTAAGGCCAATGTATCCCATGTGGGAACAAAGACCCACCAAGCCTAAAAATATTTTTCAGTATTTACTCAAAAAACTTAATTAAAGTCTAATAATTCAGGTTTCTTAAACATCTCGCGTCAAGTAATACTTTTATATAGCTTTAATAAGTCCTTTGTCACCTTTTTAAGATATAGCTTTGTATACTGGTGAATCTCTAGCTATTTCAGCTCTCCCTCTGTCACTAATGACGAGATCTAATTATTTGTTGGAGTCTATGTGAAAACCTTTACCGCTCTTAGAAGGATACTAAATCTTGACTGCTCTTCTACATCCCAACGCCCCTTTCAGTGGTAAGGGTGAGCAGTGCAGTTTCAGAAATTATTTTTGCCAAAGAGGCATTACACACAAGTAGTTAATTGCTTGAAAATCCAAACTTTGTATAAGATTACCTTTTTTATCAAACTGGGTGATTTTACTTAGTAAATCTTTTATTAACCATAAAATATTGGTATCAGAGTTATATTTTCATGCACATATGCAGAAGAAGAAATATACAACTCTGATAGATTAGGTTGTAATATTTGGGATACAAGAAAAAAACAAATTTGCTCCTGATGATGCTTACCTAACACCAGAGCAGATGATATGAAATAGAAAGAAAGAACTTTTTAATAGCGCTCTGTAGGTTTTAAACTAACCTGATCTGTTGTAAAGATAATTTATATTGCAGATCTATTATTTAGGTTGGTTAGCTAGAAGCCTGTGTCAGTTTACATGTTCTCTCAGTCATAAAGCACCATAGTGTCACAATTCATGGTTTCAGAGAAATATTTAACATCTATTTGATGCATATCAGTATAGTAAGAGGTATATCAATTCTCATTGCTGCTTGAAATTTGATCTTAGTAATAACTAGACAAGTTTCCAGACTATTAGCTATCATCCATTGGCTAAGGTAAGTAGTCTCACTATATGAGGATGAATAAATAGAAAGTCATCATCTAATATAATAGTAAATATTATTGAGGTACCTGATAGACCTTTAATGAAGTACTAAAAGGGCGGCGGGACACCAGTTTAATTTTGGATTACAAATAATGGTAGTGCTTCAAAATACTTAGTGAGGAATCTTACAATGAAGCTACTTTAAAAGCAATACCTTTATAGATACCTGGACTATATTTTTAAAAATAGTATTAACTGTAAAAAGCTTATGTTAGTATAATAAAATAAAGCCTTTCACTATATAGATACAAAATGATAAAGATCCAAAACTATATAACCTTGTTACTTTAGGTTTCATAGGGGCAAAAGCAGGATGGGTATATTTTTTCTTCAGTACTGATGTCTTTGACTTTAGATTGGTCTCATTTACAGGATAGTAGTGCATGTTTTTAGTTATAGATATGTAGTACAATTATTCAGTAGCTCAAGCGTTGTAAACTTATCTAAACCTCAAATGGTTCTTTCACTTAGATAATCATTAAATTATGTTCTGTGCCCCCAGAAGCTAGTTAAACAGTTGTCTCATCAAAAATTACTATATATAATGTAAGCATAATTCTGTCACTTATAATTTCACCAATCTATATATTTATTTAACTGAGGCAAGATGACCAGGGGATGGACAATACCAAACTCTGAGGAGCAAAACTTATACAACACTAGAATTTAAACAAACAGAAAGAGATGAGCGTATCACTCAAACCACATCAAAAAATAAAAATAAAAACTAAAATTAACCAACCAGGTTGGATGCAGTAAACTGCTATGCATCCATGGTGGGAGGTGAGTAATGATTGGGAGGCTCATCTTCCTTCTCTGTGTTGGACAGTGTACGTCAGAGCACTGAGAGCATGGGCATGGGTGCATCCTCAAAATGGGGGTTGAGGTAGCAATGTGGCTCAGGAAGCTCTAATTTAGCTATGAGGAGGGTTGTGATATATTTGAAAAGGGATTTTTTAGCCTTGAGGTGAGCTTTTGGTAGTGTGGTAAAGGTGGCGACGTTTTTTCTGGTAATGCAGGCCTTGGGGCCAAATTTTGCGACCATTGCAACTTTTGTGCTGCCTTGTGGGCAACTTGTTGGAATCAGAGGAATTTTTTTATAGATTTGTTGCATAGAGAAGGACAGGGGTGGGTACCCCCTTGGCCAAGACTGTGACTGATTTTGCTACGGCCTTTTATAGAGGGTGACAATCAGGGGAGGCAACAGCCTCTTTAGTAAGTTGGTGGTCACTTTGGAATTCATTCACATCTGAGCATAAAGCATAATGGCGAGTTGGGAATTGAGCCACACATTCCGCATTTAAGTACATTTTGAGGCATGGGACCTTGACTGAGTCAGGGATGGGATTTCCCAACTCATCAACTTCCCCCAAATAATCCTGGGGGACTTTGGTTAAAGATGATAGGTTGATCAGCATATGGGTGGGCTGGATTGGGTGTCTGGGTGGTTTTTTTTGGATTTACTGGAGTCCATGATGGCTCCTGATTAGTTGGAGTAGGAGTGATGGTTTGGCATGTTGGTTCCTTATTGGTTCAATCCGTGACATTTGCATCTACCATTTTGGGTGGAGGAGTCCAATCTATATTTTATATATACTAAACTATTTACTGATCATCTAGTTAAGTAATTATAAGCAGTAATAAGACCTTTTAGAAAATTATATTTATACTTATCTCTATTTTCTTAAATACTATCTTGTGCCCAAAAACATTTATTTACTTTAGTTTTTTAATAGAGCTTTGATTATCTACCTTTCAGTGAGCTTTTATTACTTATAAAATACGATCATTATAATCCATCAGCAGCCTCAGTTGAAGCAAAGAATCAAGCTAAAAACTGAGCACCTAAAACAAAAAAGATTATTATGATTATGATATATTTTTTGGTTAGTAGCAGACCAAGTGATTATGAGAAGAAAGTCTTTGAAACATTTGTTTTTTCAACCTTCTTTAATAATTTTAATAAAGATTTATTTCCTTATTGCTAACACATATAAGTCACTGAATTCTGTCATGGGTTCTTCTAATTAATTTTAGACTAGGCTTCTAATCTGGGTGTGTGACAGCCCTGTAAAAACTCAGAATGCGGTGGCATAGCAGACCTAACAACTTGTAGTAGGGACGCCATATGGTCCTTGTGAGGGCATTAAAAGTTAGTAGCGTACCAAAGGCCCTTATAGCAAACCAAATGACTGTAATGAGGGCATTGCAGGTCCTGCTGGGGAAACCCGCATAGGTGGAAGAGAATGAGAGGTGACCACTCCTCCTGGATTAGCAGTTGCTGGCCTCTGATGATAGTCCCAAAATTCTTTGGTTCTGTTATATATATCATTAGGGCCATGGGGTGTTGCTGATCCACAAAATTGAAAATCAGGTTTGTGAATCGAATTAACTTGGTTTTGATATAAACACAAGGTGAGATTGTGGATTGTCTTAAAGTAGTTGAGTTGTATCAAACTTCTGCGCAGAGTCAGAAAAGGTGTTGGAGTGGCATATTAATTTCTTTATGTAGACAGGGGCGGATTTCTCTAAGGATCAATGCTAAAGATGATCCTACAACTGAGCTCCTCTTCTAGTTTATAAAGATGGGCGTTCATCACCCAAAAACTGCATATTAAAACTAGCAAGGCGGAAAGCCTTGTATTTTCTGAATCATGCTAAACCAGTGGTGGGTTGGGAGGGTGAGTCAGGTGGCGAAAATGACCTTCCTGAGCAAGGGGATGTGAGGCTCTTGGTTTTCCAGATCATGATAAACCAGTGTTAGGTTGTCAGACTGGATCAGATTGATTGAGGTGGCCTCCTATTCAGCTTATTGAAGAAACAGTTTAACAACAACTTTAATGACCTCAACTAGTGTTCTAAAAGCTTCTGGATTGATTGACTGGAATGCTACTCAACAATAATCATGCCCGGTGTTGGATAATTACAAGCCTGATATTGTGATAAAAGTGTATCAGCTCAAAATATGGATGAAAATAAGGACAAAATCAGCCAAAAGACCCTGGCTGATTCTTGGTGGAACCCTTTGAATTGGGGTAATAAATCTATTGATGATACTCGGCCAAATAGCACGAGTTTTTGTAGTCAGATTTCACTAACCCAGCAGCAGAATCTGGTGAGTCTCTGAGGTTCCTCCTCGTCCCATTAATTATTTAAGCAAAACACCTATGTATGACTGTCCCCTTTTATAGGCCTGGAGGGGGTCCTAACAAGCGAAAATATTTTCCAGACCATTATTTGGGTCAAATATATAAAACCATTATCTAATGGACTAAACCTCCTGCTACCAACCCTCCATTGGCCATTCCATCCAAATGAGGCGATTTTGAGAGATCTGATAGGTCAACAGCTCTTATTACCTAATTCAGACTTTACAAAGCAATATAAACTTTGAGCCTCGACATTTTAAATAATACTATTAACTTATAAAGAGGGTTCACTTATTAGTCCCCCCATATTGCACTTGATACAAACTTAAAAAAAACTCAACCTTTTTAGTTTTATTATTTTTACTACAAGTGGTGAAAAAACTTCCCCTGAATCAAACTGTTGTAATTTAGGTGCAAAAATGCACCAGCGAGCATCTTTAAAGACTTAAAATATAACAACTGTTGCTCACTAAAGGGGCACCAGTACACCACAATCTTTCCCCTAAAATGAGGACAGTTAAGTGAGTAACCCCTTCCCTTCCTTTGTATCATGACTCAAGGATAGTTGCCCTTGAAAAGCAACTAGCCAGCGCCTTATAACGACCTAAAAGCTTGAACAGCGCCCCACTCTAGCTTCTCCTGAAGCTGCTGTTACTGATTCTGCTCTCACTGGGCGTGCCCTTTTCTCCTTTAAGCCCCCATTTAAAGATAAGTTTATCCCAGTAGAGGGAAGCATCGCTTCATCCTTATAAGTTTATGAATCTTCCATGGATGGCACAACAGATCATCAAAAGATCAAGCACATCATCCCTTGTTTGAGTTGCATGGTGCAAGAGATCATGGTTCCCAGCATGGCCAAACTCAGTACCTGGGCGGGTGTTAAAAAACGCTAATTGGAGAATTTGTTCCTCGCAGAGTTTAAAAAGGAAAAAACTGAGCTTTATGTGCCTTAACCTGAAAGAGGAAGAATCAATCCCCTCTTTTGTTGAGAAAAATTTATAGTGAAGCTCAATTTCTGTTGCTGGAAAACATGCTATATTTAAATGACGCCATTGACGCTATTTTGGCTGGTTTAACGCATCATTCCCTATTTGGCGCTTCATATCTCTTCAGCCAAGCGCACCTTCAAATATGTACGGGATATAAAAGTGGCTCTGCTAGCGGTGGCTGACATATATGATCTTGACCCTAAGCAAGGAGATTTGAGGCATGCATCTATTTTGATCACTATAGCCTCGTCTATGATTATCTCTCCTTGAAAACCTGCTTCTACGGAGTTGCCATCTAAAAAGATTCCTCATATCATAAAGATAGCCAATGGATAATGGCCGTGATAGAGCAGTGCTCCTCTTCACCTTCCGCTCAAACAGCCGGTTAGTGTAGGCTGTCATCCCTTTAACTTGCCACCAGAATCATCTTTTGTCAACCAATGAGCCTCTCCAAGTGGTTCCAAAGCTGGATCCTAAACCTAAATTACTCTCTCAGGTGTCATTCACCCCCACTCCTAATTGGTTAAATGACCAGGTCACAAACGCCAAACCGCCTGTTTCCCAAAAGCACATAGCCGCTGATCAACCCACATCTGGCGTAGTTAAAGCCTCCACTTCCACAATGCTATCCCTCTCAGAATCTCTTCCTGCCATCTATAGCTCAAAACCTGTAGTAATAGGGCAACCCAAACCACCTGCATCAAAGACTAGATGTAGAATCATAACAAATACAGCGTCTTCTCAAAAAGTTAACAAAAAAATTGAGCGCCCCCAGGACCTCCCCTGCAACAAGGGAAGCCCTGACCTTATCTCTTAACTGATAGAGTCGTTGACGTGCATTGAGAATCGGTCTGATGGCGAATCTGAAGGGAGTTGTGATGTCACTCACTTTGTCTTAGGAGCCTCAGGTGAAGTGGAGTTACCTGACCAATTGAACCCAGAAAGAGTGGATATGGCTAGGATATCACGCAAAACATACCTTTATCAGGCACTGAGAGGCCTATAGGATATTGATACCGCAAGTGACAATGACTATCTCATTGCCACGATGATCTGATCCAACCAGAGTGTTTACACTGCATTCTATCCGGGATAAATTTCCTGAAACTGCCAAAAACATTGCTTCTACTCTCCAACTGAAGGAGGTCCTCGCTTTTCCCCCAAACTGAGTGGAAATTTAACCAAAGTAGAGGTTGTTGTCAACAGAGTACAAGTCGTTATTATCCTTGACACTGGATCCCAATGAACGTTGTATCATCAAAGCTTATAAAAAAATTAAGCAGGCCCCTGACCTCAACTATACTCAGGAGTTTGGAACTGCTTGTCTAACCAACACTTGTGCTATTTGAGACTACTCATCTTTACTTATCCAAATCGGGAAACTCCTCCTCACAGCCCCTGTGGTGGCCTTAGCCAACAATACCTATGACATACTCATTGGTATCCAGTTTATACTTAAGTATGACGGTATTATTAAACTGAAGCAGGACTATCTCTTACTTTTTAACTCTGAGGTTCACCGGATTAGCCAACAATGAGATGAATAAAAAGGAACTCGTTTGCATTGTTGAGTATCCTTTCTACACCTTACCCTTACACTACATGATTATGGGGCGGAATACCAAGAAGCTGCCTGAATCAGTGGATGCCCTTGAGGGAATTTTGTTTTATGCAGCCAAAGTGGTATTGCTTAAAGCGGGTGAACAAAGGGTGATTGACACTAAGATCACCCTGCAAATCCCACCAACTGCCTGCTGCACATAACTAGCATCGATGAAATCAGTCCCTTAGAACCTTAGAGTATTACCAGGCATCTTAGACCTAGCCTACCAACGACCTATTCTTATTCTACTAGGAATCTTACCAGCAAGGACATGGTCATAAAGAAACACCAGGAGATTGGGAAAGGTATGCTGATCCCAGTTGATGAGATTAACCAGGTACACTGTATTGGGTCTATATCAGACATGGGCTACCTGCTGACAAATCATTATATACCTTGCCTGATTGTTGGGATTCTTGCACACCTTTCTAGCTGCCTAGGTTAAAATGTATCGCTAGGGGATAGACCCCTATAGCAAGTGAATTGGATATTGGTTGAACCCGATTTTGGGTTAATAAAGTTTGGGGATTTTAGATAATTTGCCTGGTTCAGATCTGTTGGGATCAATCTGAGTGAATGCTTAAGATCTCGTTGGGCAGAGTTGCCAACAAAATGGGGCAACTGAAAGTTGATTGATGATTAACTATCAGGTGTACCAATTGGGATTAGTCAGGTTTCATCACTGACCAATTGGGAATTCAAGGAGCCAGTTGCGAGGTGAGTGATGCAACCTGAAACTAGTGTATTGATCAGTTGGTTTATGACCTGCCATAATAGGTAACAAGTCCCATTACTTAAAGTAGATCGCTTGCCAAATATGGTTGGTTTGCTTGGATTGAGAGGAAAATGTTAGGGACACGTTTTCTGACTATTTCCATTCTAGGTCTTGAGGATGTCCAATGAAGGAATCCTAACTAGGATGGGGAAGACCATTGCTGGTGAGACAAAAAAGGGAAATTCAATGGCAACGGCTGCCGTTTCATAGCTAGGTGCCAACTGAGGGTTGATCGCCAAATTCCCTCTGTAAATTTCCCTGATAATTCACTTAATAAAAACAAGAAAAGAGACCAAAAATAGCAGAATTCATTATTGGTTCTAGTTCTATTCATCTTCAAGATATTATTACTGTGTGCTTTAATTGGGGACTCTTTAGAAGGATAAAGAGTAAGGATTAAGGATCTTTAATAAGAGAAGCTAAGTTGAGACATGAATTGATGCCAGTTTTAAGTCACCAGAGGAAAGGCCGTAAACTAGGGATCTGAGCGTGGACCAAAATTAGGAATATAAGTATATAAATCCCTACTGAAGACATCTAGAGTATTTTGAGGAGGAATACTGTTCAAGCAGTTGGATCAGAAATTAGTTATCTATTCAACCACAGATAATAGTCTTCATACTATTATCAATTGAATATCACATATTATCAGACAACGTGAAGAGTGCACAAACTTAACCTGTGCAGTTATCAATTAGGGGTTATTATTAATGAACGAGCAGCAAAACCCCTAAATTTTAACAATTGGTGCTCACTACAGGGGGTAGTTGAGTAGGATACGCCAATCAAGATGTCATATAAGGAAGAAGTCAAAGATGTTCTCAATTTTGGTAATGAGTTACTTGGAAAAGTAATGTCATTGAAAACAAAAAAGAGATTTAGTCTGAGGAGTTTTATTCTTGAAGATGAAATGCAAAGCGGATCACGTTCAAGTGCATTCACTCAGCTCAGATGTGGAGCATCTAGTGAAGCATTTGAAGAACTGAAGAATTTGAAATATGAATGTGACCCCTATATGATGAACAACGGCAAAGAAGATATTTAAGATTCAGGAAAAGGACTTGCAGACTATATATGGAACTATATAGTGCTGCAAGAGAACCTGTTCCATCAGACATATTCTTAAGATGAAGATTTTCAGCAGGGTTAACTTGGGTTGAAATTGGGTCCACTTGAAATAGTCCCATGGATCAGCAGGCCAACTTGGGTTGAAATTGAGTCCACTTGAAATAGTCCTGAGGAGTGAGGTGTTTAGATGAGACACTAGATGAGACATTGGATGGCAATGAATGCCAAAAATCGTTTTTAAAAGAAATACAATAAGAGCAATTGTTCAGAACTGCCAATTAATTAGGAATTCTCAATTTTGTGAGATATGAAGACTCAAGTATCAGATGATGAAATACAAAATGAATTAGGACCTGTTGTACAAATGACAGGTCAGGATTGAAGATCGATTTAATGGAAACATTTATGAGCATTGCCAAAGTTGGCAAGTGTTACCTATATGTTAAGAAACAGCACTGCTGGTCATATAGTGAAGAAGGTCAATACTAAAAACTGAAAGTATTGTATCTAAAAGAAAATAATGCAATGTTCCCAAAGGACCTCTGAACCATTAAAGTGGTTATGTCCTGAGTTTTTTTTGCTTAAGTCCTAAAAGAGGACCACTGAACTAAAGTTAGATGTTATTTTATTTAACTGAGGCATGCTGACTGGGGGACGGGCATTACCAATGTATGTGTGGAAATGGGAGGGGAGTGAAGAATAGCGATGACTAGAGAGGATTGGGCACCCTAGGGTATAAAGGTTACCCCTGTTGCCAGCTGGAATCGCCAGGTATGGGGGGATTGGTGCGCTACTGTGAGGTGGTTGCCCCCACTATGGAGCAGGTGTGAAGGAAGGGGTCCGTGTGAAGGAACCAGAGCGGGACCATGACTTTATGAGTCTCTGCTGCCTTGGCTTCATATACCCATAGAGCCAGGTTTAGAAGTGCTCCAGTAAGTGGACGTGGAACCTATTGATAACCACATAGATGGTAGGGACAATGCCCTTGAATGCATCCAAGGCAACAGTGTGGATTGTCCACATTACAATGGGTATAAATAGGGAGCGCAGGGTAGATGGGATTGGGGACACAAGCCAGAGCGCGAGGAGGCTTCTTGAGATAGAGAAATCCTTGTCGTCTTGGATCTTGAGCAGGCGTGTGACTTCTCGCCATATGGCTCTGGACGGGGGGCAGGTTTCTAAGCGGTGGTGTAGGGAGCCCCCTCCTCCACATACTGCGCAGGTTGCGTGGAGGGAGTGGGTGCAGTCCGCCGTTCTATAGGTCCTTCTTAGGCAGCGCCAGGCGTTAGCTCTTACCCTCAGCTGGAGGAGTGGATGGTGCGTCATCCTCCATATTGCCTTGTGTGCGGCTAGGTCATAGGGGATGTCCAAAGAGTCTAGGTAGTCAATTCTGGTGATGGTTGGGGTCGTGGCAACAATGTTTTGGTGGTAGTGGTCTTCTAGCTTTCATATCATAAAGTGGGATCTGGGTCTCTTCCCTGCACAGTGCCAGTGGTAGCGACGGTCCATCCCATGCAGCGGATGGTTTGGAGGAGGAGTTTAAAGTGAGGGGGGTTCCATGTGGGCCCGTTGCATTGGAGAAGTTAGTGAGGTATGTTAGTAAGCTGGAAGGATGGTGTGGGTTAGGTATTTTGAGTGCCTGCGCGAATTTGGCCCTCGCTGCCCTGAACCAGTGCTGTTGTGGGGGGTCTGGGGCTAGCACTTCCTCTAACAGGTGCCCAGGATGTGGTTGGCGTGGTTCTTGAAATCTATCAGGCCCATGCCTCCGCTGGAGCATGGACCATGTAGCGTTTCCACCCGGACGTGTAAGTGGGGTCCAGGCCAGAGCCAGCCCTGGATGAGTGCACAGATCCATGTTATAAATGTGGGTGATAAGGGGATCACATGTGCGAGGAACCACAGCATTGGGAGGATGAGCGAGTTGGCAACTGCCACTCGCCCTGTTAGCCCAGAGGATCAACCCTTGAGTGAGCCGATTTTGTTGGATATTCGTTGCAGCAGGTTAATTTCAACAATATCATTTGCATAACCCCTGTTTCCAGCCAAATCCCAAGGTGGCGGAAAGGGGTGGTGGGGGTAATGCAAAGGGTAGGACGGTTGAGCTTTTGCATCTTGGGCTGTGTGTAGTGGGGGATGTGGTCCGGTTGGTGACATATTTGCCAAGGAGGATTATTTTGGTTTTCAATTTGTTAAGCGATGCATTACTCACTGTGGAGTATTCCTCTAGGGTGCGTTCCAACTGTCAGGCGTCACTTCTGTCAGCTATACCTGTCATACAGTCGTCCACAAAGGCTAGTATCGTGACTGGGGGCTGGCCTTGTGCAGTTATGCCCCTGAGGCGTGAGTCAGCAACGTGGAGGAGTGGATCAAAGCTTAAGTTGTAAAGTAGTGGGCTGAGGGGGTCCCCTTGTTTGAGCACTCTGCGTGGGGTGATCCTGTCGGTCAGGAAGCCTGGGCCACATATAGCCATAGAAGCGGATTCTGTGAGGAGCATCGCCCAGTTGATGAACCTGGGTGGGAGGTTGAAGGCGTGTAGGCACTCTTTTAAGTATGGCCAGCTAACGTGGTCGTATGCCTTCTCCTGGTTGAGGAATACCAGAGCTCCTATAACTTTGGATTGGCATACATTGGCGATGGAGTGTATGTTGGACCAGATGGAGCGCCCTGGTGTAAAACCAAATTGGTTGGGTAATAGGGCTTTAGAAGCTAGTGCGCCCAGTCTGGTAGCTAGGACTTTTGTAAGTAGTTTTGTGTCAGTGTTTGATAGTTTTATTGGGCACCAGTTGGCCAGGTCCAGTCTGTCGCCCTTTTTAAATAGGGTAATGACATAGGAGTCCTGGCCTTCTGGAAGTAGATGGGTCTCCAGCAAGCACTGGTTCATAGACGCTAGGAGGAGGGGGGCGATTTGTTTAAAGTATGTTTTATAAAATTTGTAGGGTATCCCATCAGGGCCTGGGCATTTCCTATGAGGTGCACCGCGGACTGTATTCCAGAGCTCCTCCTGCGTTATCAGGTTTAGGAGACTACAGTCCAGCGGTGCACTATGTATTCTGGCAGAGTGTAATTTTTTTATTTTTTAGGGGTCAGGTGGGATGTTGCGGTAAATTTTTGGTGTAATAGCGGTGAATTTCCGCCTTGACCCCATTGGATCAGTTGCCACAGTTCTGCCAGCTTTGCAGACCTGTGCACACTGGGAAAATTGCCTTAGGAGTGGTATTGGCAGAAGAAAAACACTGAACAGGGTTCGCCTTCTTTTATGTGCTTACCTTTCCAAGATACTTTGATTCTGTGATGGTTTTTGTGGATGAAAGCATCTAGGCGGGCAGAAATTTCTGCTCATTTGCACCCCAGTTTGGGCTGTATCCAGATTTTGGGGTATTGAGTTCTAGGTGGTCAAGTTCTGCCAGGGTGCATCTGATTGTGACAGTATCCGTAGTGTATTTGCATGTGTAAGTCTTAGGGAATGTCCTTTGGCTCTTGATTGGGCCATCTTCCCATTCCCAAATAAAAGACACCAAAGAGGATGGCGGTACCTCTCATCACTCAGGGTGACCTCGCTCATGTAGCAGATGAGCGATGGGTAACAGCTCGTCCGCTTTGAATCCCACCTCCAATACCCACACTTACCTCAGCAGAACTGTTGCGGGGAATTAGTGAAATCTGTGCTGAGATTATTCAATTGAAATCGGTTGGGTCTAATTTGGCTGGCAATCTGGATGATGCCCAAAATTTGAATGACTGTAAAAGCATGAAGAATGAGATATCAGCCGGATCACCTGATGGTTCCAAATTTAATCTCCAGGCCAGTTGAATAAATATAAGGCACTATCAGTGAGGGTTTAAGGCCCTCGAATAGTAATTTGGGCGTTGTGCCCAATGTGCTGCTGTTGACTGAACAAATGGTTAAATGACCGAGCATGGGTGGGTTGGCTTTCCCAAACCCATTCCCAACCAAATGGACCCATCCCTATAAGGAATGACCTTGGGGGATTCCCATCACCCGTCAGGCTAAATATCATCATGCTAATTGTCAGAAATGTAGTTGAGCCCTGGTTTGGACATTTGAGGTTGAACTGACAGAGACTCGGCCTGCCGCCAAACTTTGTGATGTCAGTTCCAAAAGAATAAATCCCCCCATTCCTGAACAATGCACCGGTCAGGCCAAATTTGTTGGGTCCTGACCCCATCCTGTCACTACCCAATTGACCACTATTTAATCAGTTGCATGGCACTGAGAAAATTGTTGGTCAATTTTCTCACTTTCCTTTCCCAATAAATTTTTGCTGAAAAACCAAATTTTCTTTATTTTTCCGTTCTAACCACATCACAGATGGCATTTCCCTGGTGGCCCGTTGCCCCACACTCCAGGTGGGCTTTGCCAATTCTTTTGGTCACCATGGCTCCTCTATTGTCAATTGGGACCAGCGAGTCAGACACTTTTGGTCTTACAACCCCGCTCTTATGAATTTCTGATAACAATACTTGAGGATTTTATGGCTCTATGTACAACAATAAATAAAGAGAACCCATCTTCCTATCGCCCCCAATGAGTTGGCCTCTCAAACCAAAAATCTCGTCGAGACTATCCTAGTAATCCCACCTCCTACAGTTAGAACCATTGAGTTGGGAATGGGTTCAGTGAGGTTGCCGTTGGGACACTCCTTGCCCTGTTGTTACACCACCACTTTTTGTCATCACATTTCCCAGCTCCATATCAAGTCATACAGTTGGCAATGCCT
Source organism: Massospora cicadina (assembly GCA_022478985.1). Taxonomy (NCBI): domain Eukaryota; kingdom Fungi; phylum Entomophthoromycota; class Entomophthoromycetes; order Entomophthorales; family Entomophthoraceae; genus Massospora; species Massospora cicadina. The sequence goes on along the minus strand of JAKSZP010014664.1, from coordinate 12,174 downwards.
CTGGCATTCTGGCTTGCTTTTTGGGTGTTCACACATCCCAACTAGCAGGCTGGTCTAAACTTCTTCTGCCGTTTTCATGAACAGCATGATGTGAGATGGCAATTTTTGTTTATTAGTTTGGACTTGAATTTTCCCAAGATTTTATGGGATCTGATGTGAATGAGGTTGTGAATTTTGGGTTTGAAGCTTTGTGCTCAACCCAGTTGGAAATCTTGGGAAGTTTTATATTCCCCAGGTATAGCTTTCTCTAGTGCGACGTCCTCATTTGAGTCCTGGTTGGTGTGAGCTGCACCTAAACTAGATGATGGTCAGAGAAATTGATTTTTCTAGTAGTGAAGTTAGTAATAAATGAGTGGCAGGATTTTGGTGTAAGGGTGTGGTCGATGCGGCTCATTGAGATGAGCGTTCCCTCATGTATGCTGGGGTGGGTCATGTGGGGAAGGAGTGGAGAGCTGGGGGAGGGTGTCATACAGGCCAAGGGATGCCTTCATCACGCTGAAATTGACATGTCCCAGTGGGTACTCCCTGGGGTTGGACCATTGGTTTGTAGTGGGGTTGTCCCAACAGTTAAAGTCGCCCATCAGGATGGTATCAGGTGGGAGGTTGAGTGTTGGGATGGATTCAAGGAATTGTTTCCTCTTGGATGTGGTGCACGGTGCATAGATACAGGCTATCAATATTGTGGCCTCTTGGTTTGCGATCCTTGTGGTTAGGATGCGGCCATCTAATTTGAGGAGGATTTGACAATTTTTAGTTTTTGTTATTATTATGGATGACCACCCCACAGTGGGACATCCATATCGACTGGGAAGGTGAGACCCTGGCCGCCCAGGATCCCTCTTCCCCCTGTAGACAGTGGGTCTCTTGTATGGCCAAGATGTCTACAGGGGGTTTGTGCAGGAAGTCCAGCTTTTGGCTCGGGACACTTAAGCCCTGGCTCCTGCAATGTTTCATATACTTATTGATACTGAGGTGCCTGCGGCGCCTCAGGAGCGGTTGGGTGGGCCTTCCAGCCCAAGTCCCCCGCTCATTGCCTTGGACTTGCTCCGTGTGATTGGGACAGTCCACTCTGAGGCGTTTTCTAGCTCCTTACCTTATGATGATTTCATGCAGGTTTTGTTAGATTTGGGGATTGTATTAAGCTTTTCCACACGTGATTTTGTTTGATTTAAATTGGTGCGCTGATTGGTTTCTGATGTTTCAAGGTTTGAATTTGAAGCTCTGGGCCCTTTTGCTCATCAATAGTGGAGTCAAATTGTCCTGGTAAGTTTATGTGACTGAGATCACGTGGTGTTTCTGTCAGCCTTTTGAGAAAATTTTCTGCATGGGTTGTCTGATCCGTCTGTTTGGCTTGATAATATCCTCCATATTTGCTCCAGCTTGGGCATTCCGTTCTGATTGGCCGGTTCAGCTGATTTCCTCTCTGTCCATCTGGATTTGGTTTGGGTCAATGGAGGAGGTCGCGAGTGATGCAGCCTAGGCTGCTGCCCGCTTGTGGGCCTTCTGCACCTGTTTGCGTAGCTTGGGTGAGATTGGGTCTATGAGGACATATTGTACATCCTCCCCCAGAGGAAAGCGTGGTTGTTGTCAAACATTCTTCTAAAGGTCTCCTCATCTTTGTCCATAGTGTTATCGCAAAATTCTAGGGCCATGATGTCCTCCTTCATGAGGCATGCATGTTCCTTGTTCCCCAGTGCAGTGCAATGGTTGCAGATGGGCGGTGCGCATTCCAGTGTGACGTGGAAAGGTTTTGACACTCCCCCATCTGGGAGGTGAAACACCACAGTGCATAGGATTTTGGTTAAGTTTGCGGCCACGTCTGGTACTGGGTCAATTATAGCAATTGCCTTTCCTGTGCACAGGTTCAGCATCAGGTAGAATTGCTGTAATTCTAGTTGTTTTATTTCTCCTTAGCTCTGAAGGCTGAATTGGAGTTAATTTTCAATTAAATTATGGGGAAGGTTGGTGGGAAGTGAGTTGAATGAGATGAACAAAGTGTTTGCTTTGTTCCATCTGATATGCGCAGTGCACACAATTTGTTTGCCATTGAGGAGGGCTATTTTGACACAGACTTTTGCTTCTGCATCTGCATCTTCTTTAGTTTTGAAACCCATATCAATCCAGCCATGGTGGATGGTGTGGGTGGTAATGTATACCGCGTGGGGAAAGAGGGAGGCCTGTGCCTCGCCTACCTTTTTCCATAGGGTTGGGGATTCTACCCCTAGGAAAAGTCAGAGCCCATGTTCCACTTTTGATAGGGCTGTGCATACTATACTTTCATATATTGGTTCTGTTATGAGGTAAATTCCATAAACCCAGGTGGTGTTTGGGTTTGGGGTTATCTGGCGGCGTTGGCTCCCAGTCCCACTCCAGGGCGTTTTTTGCCCTTGGGTGCACCGTTTTGGCCATTGCCCAATATGACTTTCACCCAGTTTAGTTGGAATTTATTGTATTTGCTCATCTCACCTGTGTGATTATCAAAATTATCTGCTCAAATCAAATCTTAGTAACTGATGTTATTATGGGAAAGAAAAGCCACTAAAATTAAATGTTAAAAAGGTAAAGAATAAGATTCTTAACCATGAAAACTGGTAGGTCAAAGTATACATTGGAAAAAGTTTGGAAGAAGGGGAATAGAAGGACCTCTGAAACTAATTGTAGGTTAAAGTCTCATTGCAAAAAAACACAAAAAAATAAATAAAAAAGAAAAATCTATATATACTAAATCGAAAATTCTATGAATTTGGGACCTTTTCCAAGATGAGATTACCAGAATGGGTGACCAAAAGTATCAATCTATTGGTAAATCAAGGGAAACTCGCCGATCTGATGGAAAGACAGCAGGAGGAGGTGCTCAATTTATTTGACAAGTATTGGGAAGTAATTGCCCAGGACAACCACAATTTGGGATGTGCAAGGAATATCATAATACAAAGTTGACTTCAGTAAAAATTTGCTGATAAGGATGAGACCAATTTGATGGTCAAAGGCGGCCAAAGCAGTAGTGGAGGAAGAAATCTTTAAACTAGTGAAGCATGGACTTTTAGTTCCATTGTCAAATCCATGGGTGAGCCCTATAATGATTGTGAAGAAGAAGGATAGCTTGAATTGGGTGGCTATTAATTATTGGAAATTAATAAAGATTTTGAAGAAGAATTCATATCCTCTACCATGAATTTATGATGCATTAGATTGATTGGGAGAAGTGAAGTATTTCTCCGCAATGGATCTAATATTGGGATATTGGAAAATTAATCTGCCAATGAAAGACCAAGAGAAATGTGTGATCATTACCGCGCAGGGGCTGTATCAACTGATGAGGATGCCCCAAGGTCTATGTAACGCGCCTGCAACGTTCCAGAGGGCCATGGACGCCATATTGAATGACCTGAAGTTGTCATAAGTCCTGGTGTACTTGAACGATATAAATGTGTTCAGTAGGACATTTACTGACCATTTACACCACTTGGAAGAAGACTTCAAGAAACTGTCTGCGGTTAACCTGAAGATTAAGCTGAGGAAGTGCCACTTCTTTAAGAAAGAGTTGGAATATATGGGATTCGTCATAACTCTAGTGGACTGCAGCCGCAAGCCCAGAAAATTAAAAGCCATAGAGCAAATGGCTGTACCAAGAAGTTTCAGATATATAAGTGTTCCTTGGAATGTTTGGATACTACCAAAAATTCATTTATAATTTTGTGAGAATTTCTGAACCCTTCTTCTTTCATTTGCTGAATGATCAAAAAAAGAACTCGTTTAGAGTGAAGAGGACCAGTGTTCTTTTGATGAATTATTCTGGTACTTAATAGATTCTCCAATATTAAAATATCTGAATTTTGATTGAAAATTTTTAATACAGAATGATGCTTTGTTAACGGCGGTCAGCGCCATCCTGAGGCAAGTGGATGAACTCAGGGACAAACATCTGATAGCATATGTGAGCCAGACACTCTCAGCCATTGAGAGGAATTACACTGTTAATGAGTGTAAATGCCTTGCAGTAATTTATGAATGTAAACAGTTTTGGGTGTATATTCATGAAAAACACTTTAAAGTGGTGACGGACCACTCCTCATTGTGTTGGCCAAATAAATTAAGAGAACCAAAAGGAAGACTTGCCTGTCGGGCGTTAGAGCTACAGTCTTAAAATTATGAGATAGTACACTGAGCTGGAGCTTCTCATCAAAATGCAGATGGCTTATCAAGGTTACAATGGTCTATGTGGTATACCAGTAAGCGGATGAGCTATTCCAGGGAATGGTCAAAGGAGAAATTGGGAACAATCCCTGAGAAATACAAGGTGCACTTCAGAAAGCAATGGAAAATACCAAGACCATGGATGAACAAGTTTTCAAGATGATTGATAGAAAATGATTACTATTCTCAAAACCGTCAGAACAAGTGGCTATCATTCGAGCTGCTCATATGGTTGTTGGGCATGGAGGCCTACAGAAGATGACCAATTATAATCATACATATTATTACTGGGAGTCCATCTACTACGATGTAGCAGATTATCTGTCTTGTTGTGTGGAGGGCCAGCTGCACAAGCCGCACAAAACATGACTGATATCATTTGGTTCGCCCAGGATTTGCCTGGCATACAGTGTCCATCAACGTGATGGGACCATAAACTATGGTACTAGGGAGTCATAGACATCTTAGTTGTGATTAACCATATGATGAGATGGGTTAAAACAAAGGCCCTGGCAAAAGTAGACGCTAAAATAACTGCAAGGTTTATCCTGAATCAAGTATTATACCGCCACAGATGCCCACAGGTCTTGTTGAGCAATAATGGAATGAATTCTACATCTCACGTGATCCCACGATCGAATGAAATAATGGGGATCCAAGGAGTCATGTCTGTAACTTACCAGACAGAGATGAATGGACTGGTAGAGTGGGACAATAGAATGCTGGCCATGACTCTGAGGAAGCTGGTCACAGGTAAAACTTCTGCGTGAGAAACATACCTCAGTTTATTGATGTTTGCATATAATATAAGTTATCATACTTTGATGGGAAAAACGCCGTTTGAGTTACTATATGGAAGGAAGTCTGTGTTGCCGTCAATTCTATATTTAGTGGTGGAACCAACATCAGGGATGCGTGCTGAGCAGTACCTGATCCAATTGTCAAATATCCTGATCAAGATACAATTGCAAGCATTTGATATGACCTTAAAGAAAAGGATCAAGGCAAAAATGACAGATGATAAGAACTGACCGGCCTTATCAAAATACTAAACAGATGAAAAAGTTGCCTATTGAAATATGAATGACTTTATGAGAAGAAACAAGTTAAATGCATTGTGGTCACGTCCGTTTAAGATTATCATCAAGATAGCAACAGACGCCTATTCCATCAAGAACCTCTTGGATGGAAGGATAGTTAATAAGTCCATGATAAATATTTAAAGCAGTGGATTAAAGAAAAAATAATAATAAGAGTGTTCCCAAAGGACCGCTGAACCATTAATATAGTTATGTCCTGATGATTTGGTTAAGTTCAAAAATGAACTGCTGAACCAAGTATGATGGTTGAGTTTTATTAAATAAGACCTCTGATCATAGAAAAATGGTAGTTCAAAGTATACTTAAGAACCAGTCTGTGGGAATAAATAAAATAAATGAACTGCTGAATGAGTGAAGGCCATGTCCGATAAAAAAAGAAGAAAAAAAAATAGAAAGATTGATTAAAATATAGCAAGAAAAATATTAAAAACACATAGAAAAGAGATATATATTTATAATTTTTTATTGGTTATCCTTGATTCAGGGGAAGATCGCTTTTCTTTCTCATAACAATCACTTTAGTTACTACAATTCAATTTGAACAGCAAATTTGGATAATCACACACAGGAAAGATGGGCGACTTTAATAACAAAAATAATACAACATGGGCGAGCATCGCAGCAAGCGGTGCGCTTAATGGTGCAACTAAGGGCAAGAAACGCCCTGGAGGGGGACCAGGAACCCAATCTGCAAAGAAATCGCAAACTCAGACACCATCTGGGTTTATGGTATTTACTGTAAAGCAAGCGCAATACATGTACATTCAATTCAACCAACCTTTGTCAAAGGTGGAACATAAGATCAGACTCTTCCTTGGGGATGAGTCACCAACCCTGTGGGAGAAAACATGTGAGGCACAGCCCTCACATTTCCCTCACGCGGTGTACGTAGCCACCAACAACATGGGCCATGGCTGGATCAATATTGGTTTCGAAACAGCTGATGAAGCCAATGCTGCAGCAAAAATCTGTGTGGAAATTGCCCTCCCTGAGGGCAAAAAAATGTGCGCACTGCGCACCAGATGGAACAAAGCAAAACTTTGTTCATCTCCTTTGACTCGCTCCCCACCAACCTTCCTCATAAGGTAATTGAGGAGGAGCTCCACAAAGGTCTTGTGGCCTATGGAGAAATCCAACAACTTGAATTACAGCGATTTCGCTTAATGCCCAACTGTGCATGGGCAAAGCTATCACTGTAATCAACCCCTTCCCAGAAGTGGAAGAGGATTTATCCAGAATTCCCCATGCAGCAGAATTTCACTCTGCAGATGGGCGCCAGTCAGCTGCATTATGAGTTACACCAGAACGCGCACCACCCATTTGCAACCACTGTGGCTCACTGGGCCACAAGGAACATGCATGCCCTGTAAAAGAGGGCCTAATGGAAAATGATTTTTGTGAAGAAGCTATGGATGAAGATAATAAAACTTCACCAAAATGACTGATGGCCACCACCCATTCCGCTGGGGTGAAGATGGACTATACTCCATCGTGGACCCAGTTACAAGTAAACAGTGTAAAGCTGCACAAAAAGCCCATAAGAGAGCATCAGCTGAAGCAGCGGCACGCGCGGAATCCACCATTAACCACAGACAAATTCAGGAGGATATTTCAGATATTCACTGAACCAACCAATCAGAACAATATGCCCAGGTCGAAAATTTTCACAATAACCAGACTGAGCCACAAAGCGTCATCAGTCATGCACATACTGAGGAACAATGCAACCGCAATTTGGGTGAAAATGCGGTGCACAATGCAATAAAGTTGAACCTCAAAATTATAAAATCCAATCAACAACCCGCATCAAATCAACATGAGACCTGTGCAGGAAAAGTTGATGCAAATGCAAAAAACCGCAATTCCCTTGAATCATTGGGTCAGATCAAGGGAACCAACAATGGCAGTGAAAGAGTTGGAGTACAGACGCGGAGCATGGTCAAAATGAGCTGCAGTGGGATAGGACCAGAGGGTCCTCCCAACCGCTCCTGAGGCGCCACGGGCACCTCAGTGTCAATAGGGACATTAAATATCGTGGGAGCCAGGGCTCATACATCCTAAGCCTAAAAGCTGGCATTCCTGCGAAAACCTCTTGTAGACATCTTGGCCATCCAAGAAACCCACTGCCTACAAGGGGAAGAAGAATCCTGGTCAACCAGGGTCGCACCATCACAATCAGTATGGACATCTCACTGTGGGGTGATAGTCCAAAACAACAAAAAATTTAAAATTACAAATTTTTCATCACACTTGCACGGTCAAAACCTGGTAGCAACAATCACATGCCAAGATGAAATAATTTCGCTAGCATGTATCTACGCACCATGCACTGCAACTGAGAGAAAAAAAATTTTGAAAAAATTTCTATCTCACCCTCCCACCAGATATCATGTTAGGCGATTTCAACTGCTGGGATAACCCCAATACAGATCGATGGCCTAATCCCAGGGGATACCACCTGGACACATTGAATATCGCACAATGAAGGCATCTCTTGGCTTAAAGGATGCTCTTCCTCCCAATTCACCAATCCTTCCCCATATGACAAGACCCAACATACGTGAGGGACTGCTCATATCAATGAGTCATATTGACCACATCCTCATCCCACAATCCCACCACTCAAGAATCTCTAAATTTACAACAAAAAAGATCAATTTTTCTGATCACCAATTAGTTATGGTGAAGTTAGCACCAACCTAATCCCACACACAGGTGTCGCCTTGGAGAAAGCTTCACCCAGAAAATATAAGATTGCCTGAGATATCTGACTGGGTTGAAAACAAGGCTACAAACCCAGAATTCACAGCCCCATTCACTTCAGTTCCCATTAGAACATGTGAAAATTTCAAAAAAGATTTAATCAACAAAACCTGACATATTGCATCACACAAGTACACCGCAGACACAGCCACAATCAAGCGTACCTTGGCAGAACTAGACCACCTGGAAATAGATACTATGAGATCTGGCTATAGCCCTAATTGGGGATGCAAATGGGCAGAAATTTCAGCCTGACTTAGTCTCATCTTTGAACACCAACACAGAATCAAAGTATTGAACAAAGGTAAGTTCATAAAGGAAGGCGAAACCTGTTTGACATACCTTTTCTGCCAATTCCACTCCCGCGGAAACCAGCCCATGTGCACACAGGTCCGCAAGACCAACGGCACTGTGGCAACTGACCCTGAGGAGGTCAAGGCGGAAGTACACCGCTATTACACCAAATGATATCGCGATATGCCAACAGATCCACAAAAATTTAAAGAATTTATTCAAACTGCCAAGATAAAAAGTACACCACCAAATTACAATATACTATCCCTTATCACATGGGAGGAGCTTTGGGAAACAATTCGCGGTGCACCACGTAGGAAATGCCCAGGGCCTGATGAGATACCCTACGAATTTTACAAAAAAATTTTCAACAAATCGCCCCCCTCCTATTGGCGTCAATGAACCAGAGTTTGTTGGAAATACGCCTATTACCAGGAAGCCATGAATTCTGCGTTATAACCTTGTATAAAAAGGTGACAAGTTGGACCTGGCCAACTGGCGCCCAATTGCACTCTCCCTCTAACACTGACACAAAAATTCTAACAAAAAATTCTAGCAGCTAGATTAGGCGCAATACATCTGACGTCCTATCACCCAACCAGTTTGGGTTTATACCAGGGCGCTCAATCTGGAACAACATTCTTCTGTTGCAAATATTTGCCAATCCAAAGCAACTGGTGCCCTGGTATTCTTGGATCAGGTAAAACGTATGAACGTGTTAGCTGGCCATACCTAAAAGAATGTCTACATGCCTTCAAACTCCCACCAAGATTCATAAGATGGGCGATGCTCCTAACAGAATCTGCAACCATGGCTGTATGCGGCCCTGGATTCCTAACAAACAAGATTAAACCACACAGAGGGGCTCAAACAAGGGGATCCCCTCAGCCCACTGCTATACAATTTCAGCTTTGACCCGCTCCTCCGAGTAACTGACTCACGTCTCATGGGGATAACCGCACAAGGACAACCAACAGTCAAGATACTGGCCTTTGCAGATGACTGCGTAGCAGGTATAGCAAACAATGAAGATGCCCAACAGCTGGAACACACTCTAGAGGAATACTCCAAGGTGAGTAATGCATTGCTCAACAAAAGGAAGACAGAAATTATCCTCTTAAGCAAATACACAAACAATTGGGCCACAACATCAGAACCTCACACCAACACTGAAGAAAAAAACCCAATTATATTACCCTTTGCAACACCTCCCACCACCACTCCTGTCCGACACCTTGGAATCTGGCTAGAATCAGGGGGATATGCTAATGAGACAATGGAAAGTAACCTGTTACAAGGGTATCCAAACGCGTCGCCTCCCTTAAGGGAAGAACCCCAGGATTAACAGGACGAGTTACAGTTGCTAACTCGCTCATCCTCCCAATACTGTGGTACCAGGCCCATGATAGCCTTCTCACCTACCTTTATAACCTCAATTCGCGCGCTTATCCAGGGCTGTCTGTGGCCTGGCTCTCACCCTCCTAAACAGATGAAAACACTATTTGGCCCACGCTCAAGCGGAGGCATGGGACTAATAGATTTTGAGAGCCATGCCAATCACATCCTAGGTACCTGGATAAAGGAAATCCTTGCTCCAGACCTCCCGCAACAACATTGGTCCAGAGCAGCAAGGACTAACTTTGCACAGGCGCTCAAATTAACCAACCCACATAGTCCACCCAGACTACTTTCATACCTTGCCAAGCACCCTACTGCAACGGGTCCTCATGGAACCTCCCCTCATTTCAAACATATCCTCCGAACTATCCACCATATGGGCTGGACCATAGAGAACATGGGTACTATACAGGGAAGGGGACGACCCAGCCCCCAATTCAAATTAAGAAATCCAGAAAACCACCCCCAGAGAGGATATGCTCGCAACAACCCCCAAGCATAGCTAGGATAGAATACCTAATATGCTAGACATTCCCTATGATCTAACCACACAGAAAGCAATGTGGAAAATGACACACCACCCACTCCTACAACCAAGGATAAGAGCAAACGCCAGGCGCTCGTTTGAGAAGGACCTATAGGACGGCGGACAACAACTCCCTCCACAAAACATGTGCAATATGTGGAGGGGAGGGATCCCTACATCACCGCCTAGGAACATGCCCCCTAACCAAAGCTATATGGCAGGAAGTCGCACGCCTGCTCAAGATTCAAAACTAACAGGAATTCTCGATATCAAAGAGTATCTTCATGCTCCAGATCGAGTCACCAATCCCATCTACACTCCGCTCCCTAATAATACCCATTGCAATGTGGACAATACACACAATTGCATTAGATGCGTTCAAGGGCACGGTCCCAACCATTTATGGGATTATTAGCAGCTCCCATGTCCACTTACTAGAGCACTTCCAAGCCTGGCTCTATGGATATATGAGACCAAGACAAAAAGCGCTCATAGAATCATGGTTCCCACTCTGGTTCCTCCACACAGACCCTTTCCTTCACACCTGCTCCATAGCAGGGAAACCCCCTCAGAGTAGTGCACCAACCCCCCATACCTGGCAGTCCCGCTGGCAACAGGGGTAACTTGAGTACCCTGGGGTGCCCAATTTTTATATTTCTTAGTTATTCTATTAGTTTCACATATATTCGGTAATGTCTGTCCCCTGGTCAGCTTACCTCGGTTAAATAAAATCCTTGATTCAGGGATGATTCCGCCTATGTCACCTCTTGGTAGGAGGGAGGATGTATCACAGTAGGAGTAAACAAACCATCAAGATTATGTGAGATCAGATGCTAGCAAGGGCTAGACCTACTTAAAGCCAAGTTCATTAAGAGGGTGCTGATCCCTATGAGGATGTGACTAGGGGAAGAGAGATGGAAATATTGGTACTTGCCAAATGTGATACCCTAGATCAGGGAGGGAAGCAACAGAACAAGGAGAGGCAGTCAGCAATAACCCTGACTAATCCCAATATGGCACCAGAGCTAGAAAATTGGTCTTGAGCACTTTCCAGTGGCTTCATCAAGAATATTGGACATATGAGCTGGCATTGTGCAAGCAATACTAGGTGGGGGTTGCCAAATAATGCCCCCAATCAAAGCCATTAGGGGAAAGTACCAATGGGATGCGTCAGAAATGAGATAGTCGTGCAGGGAGAGAATGGCATACTGTAGACGATGACTAAGAGCTTCTTGGAAGTGAAAGCAGAATGAGCGATGAAAGTCAAGAGAGGCTGGAAGCTTTGTGGCCCAGCTTCAAAGAACTTGGCTGGCAAAGTGAAGAGCATAGGCTGCAATATCTCAGTCTTGGGTGTTTTTGAGATTGGAGGGGTTCAGAGCTATGGATAGAGCCTCAGTTACTTGGGTCCTCAATTATGTGTAAGGGAATTTGAAATGTTTGGGGTCTCCAATGGCTAGTTTGGTTGACAGAACAGATGGTTTGTAGAACTGGCTGAGTTTGAAAAGGAACTCTGGAAGCAAGTCAGATCTGGTGAGGAATGATCAATCAAGAGTGGAGGGCATTGCTTCAAGAGGTTTGACGATGATGGTAGGAGTATCTGAGAATGGAGCTGAATCCAGGAGAGTTTTGAAATCTAATATGGGAATTGATAACAGAGTGAGGATTAGTCACAAGTCATTTGAGATGATCGCTAACCTGGCCTCATCATGGTTGGATACCATTTCTAGTAATTCTACAGAAGGACTGGCTATGGGTATGTTATTTTTGTGTGGTACCGTTGGGATCCACCATAAGGATTGCACAGGTCAAACCCACTGAGCAACGAACAGACATTATGGGGATTGTCAGTCCTTCAAACAGACTGAAGATAGAAGAAAATAAGAGCAATTGCTCCAA
>JAKSZP010014663.1:0-138488 GCA_022478985.1 Massospora cicadina | reverse complement strand
CCAAATTCTTCAATGTCAGTTCCTATTAAGCTTATCTGCCCCCACCCCCAAATAATTCACCGTTAGGTCAAACTTGAGGGACCCCATCCATGCTTGTTCCCGCATCAATTGACCACTATTTAATCAGTTGCATCACACTGAGAAAATTGTTGGCCAATTTTCTTCACTTTCCTTTAAATAAAATTTGCCACTAAAAACTATCAATTTTTAACTTTAATTAAATCCTTCTAGCTACATTCCTGATGGCTTTACTCTTGTGGCCTGTCAGTACCTATACCAGATGGGCATTACCATTACTGATGGTTACTATGGCCCATACCATTGTCAACTTGATAAGCGAGCTAAATACTTCTGGAAATTTGACCCCATTATTTCGAATATCCGCCATCAATATACTGAGATCTTATGGCCTTACATCCATCATTTCCAGGCAGGGATCCACCCTTTGTTTCCTCTGCTGAATTAAACCCACCCACCGGTGACCTTGTAGAAACCATACCAGTGGTACACCCCCTGTAGCAAGACCCCCAGTGTCTGGGTTTGTCTCCACTTAGTTCATTCTCATGTTGCTATTCACAATTGCCCTAAACCAATGTTTTATATTTTCCCAATTCCTGGCTCTATACAACGTCATACATGTGGCAATGACTCTTGCATTCTGGCTTGCTTTTTTGGTGTTTACATATCCTGACTGGCAGGCCAGTCTAAACTTCTTCTGTCATTTTAATGACAATGATGCCAATAGAACGTCTATGACCTTCTTTGATCAGGATCTTTCACACCCTTCCAGATTGACCGCCTGGTCGATGCCCTCATTGTTAGCATTGTCCTCATGGCAGAAATAGTGAGAGTAACGTCTTTGAGGTTCAGGAAGTGATAGTGCAACCCAGAAGGAATCTCCACCAGTTTCCATGCGCATGGAGCTTCCTGATCAATAATTTTATTGACTGTAGGGTTTCCATTATAGCTCAATGGTGCTATGCTCAAGAGGTCCAACATATAATACTTGAAGCGTACTAAGTCACGTGATAAAATATCTTTTTAAACGTGTGCTAGTCACCACTTATGTCTCATCAGCATGAGAATCCATCTAAGATAAGTACAATAAAATTAACTTATTGAAGTCAACTACCAAAACGAGATGTAGAATTAACAACGTAACTTTTTTATATTATAAAATTGGGTTTAATATGTCGCAAATAACAATATAAACCCCAAAAGGAAAAGATTGATAAAATTCACAGGGGGAAGATCTAGAAGGGAAGCTCTAGGTAAGGCGATTCAGCCCAGATGGTATAATACCCTTGTATCAAACTTTTGATAGGGCAAATATGGTAAGTTGAATACTCAAGCCAGATGAGATTTTGGGTCACTTAAGCAAATCATTCAGCAACTTTATTGATTATTACCCTTTTTCATATTTGTCTTAATTTTCTGCTTCACGTGCCACTTCAATTAGTTGTCGCCTGACCTTCTGATGATCTATTATTTAGATGAAACAGGAATTTATCTTAGAGCATCTTTGGCTCAATTTGGTCTATTGGCGTTTTCTTAGAGTTAAATAGAGCTGTTTTGACAATTGATTTCCCCAGGTTATTTATTGAGGTACTTTATTTAACCCTCTTCTCAGGTTTAAGTGACAATTTGGTCAATGGAGTCAAAAGGTCAATTATCTTCCCATCAGGTCCAATATCAAAACATCTGACATCACTCACTTTGATAATATTGGTGGGTGATCACCAACGCAAGAATTGCTCTGAATGCTTCTGATCATCACTTCAGTTTCCAAAGACTTAAATGAGTACTCTCTGCATTTGTACAGGGTATCATATGTCCCATACCAAATAAAAACTAGTTTTCCTTATTGGGGTGCTATCCGATTATTATACTGCAGGACTTAATCCAAAATTTCAAATTTGGGTAAAGGTTTGCGAGCTGTATTTGCTTCTTTACCTTCTCTTGTAACTGTCTTGGTTAGATCATCATAGCCTCTGACTAAAGTTCTATTATCTTCTGGTACAATCCTCTAAGTGCGTTCTCAGGCTCTTCATTATTACACTGGCAACCTCATGAGATAATAAAGTTTGGACTCCAGGTTCTCTTCCATATAAGGTCTTAAGGGGAGAAAGTGTGATAAATTTGATGTAATCTTATTTTATAAACCATCGACACACTCAGAACATATTGGTCCCAGTGTATTGGATTAACAGTGGCCATCTTGCGCAATTTTGAAACCAATGTTCTGTTCTCTATTTCTACATTCCCATTAGTTGATGGGTTGTAAGGCACTGAGATAAGTTATTAAGTTCTCATGCTCGCAGATAAGATCCCTACAACCCTTGATGTAATGTTCTTCCCATTATCACATAGTTAAACATGCGGGCAGCTGTATCTAGTAAATTTGCTTTGATATAAGAAGTTAGCAGTAGCTTAAGTAGTCTATGTGGGAATGGTGATTGCTTCGTCCCACTTTGTGAAATGATCAATCCCTACCAGTATGTATCAATTTACTCCTGTAAAATTAGGTAGTGGACCTATGACGTCTAGACTGATGGTATGAGTTGGCTGCTGTTGGGGCATGGGTTGATATTTGTACTTGGCCTTATGTGGCGTCTTCTTTTTACAAGTGATGAAAGCTTATAAGACTTCCACCACAGAGTCTAGTATTATTCCCAATAGTAGCGATTTTTGATACAATTATAAGGTTTCCTGGCTCCTCCACGTCCTAAGGTATTGTGGGATTCCATTTTAACTGGTATTCATTCCAAGAGTCACATGTAAGGTAGCCAGATAATTCTGACTTTCTTTTAAAGTAATCCATAGAATACCTTAATATTTTGAGCATGCCATTTGAGCAATTTCTGAACTTTTTCACTTCATCCTTCCAAGAATCTGACTTCACGAGTATGTCAAGTAATAGTTAAGCTTCACTATTATCAAGATAGAAGGGTCAGTTGAGTTAGTCCAGCTACGTACATGTGTTTAATTCCAGCTAAATGAAAAATTATATAATAGTGCTAAAGCTTGAGAGCTCATCTGAGTAATCTTCCTGTCAGATTTTCTGTTTTGAAGCCACAAGGGAGAAGCGTAGTCTGTAACAACTGTATTTTTTGTACCAAACAAAAATTCCTGAAGTGGATAACGTAGCTTTTTTTCCCATTACTATCCCTATTAGTAACATGATTCTCCATAAATTATCTGAATTTGACAATCAACCAGGAAAATGAGCAGATTCGTACACACCAACACAGGCTGGGCAAAAGTGGCCAGCGAAAAAGGCCCTAAACCCACCCAACCTGTCGGAGAAAAATGCCCTGCAGTACATTGGGACTTTTCCCCCAAAAAGGGTGAGCATAGCGCCGCACCCAGAGTTTTGAAATTTCTACAAAAAATGGGTGCTTTTACAAAAATTGAACATTTTCAACCCTTGTCCTCCATCGAGCACAGCCTAAGAATTATGGTTGGTGATACCTCCCTTGAGTCATGGGAAAAATGGGGGAGGCCTTCTCCGCGATTTTCCCAAACAATGTCAGTAAATTTTAAAAATTTACATAGAGGTTGGGTGGATGTCAGGTTTATGACCGCGGAGGAAGCAGCAATTGCAGCAAAAATCAAATTTTTCATAAAAATCAACAACAAAGATCGCATTTTCCACATGGTGCGCACACAATGGAACAAGGCAAATGACCTATTCATCATATTTGACCAACTCTGAGCACCATGCACTGTGATATCCTTTAGGACAAGCTCCACTTGGGCCTTAAAAGTTACAGCAAAATTAAACAATTTGAATTCTAAAATTTCCCCTCCTTCCCCACCTATGCACAGGGAAGGCAATAGCCATTATTGAACCCAACCAGGATGTGTTAGAGGATATCACCCCCATTCCACGCATGGCGACCATCAACCTCCCTGATGGCAGCATATCTCGCCCCTCCACACCACACCAGAACAAACTCCCCCCATCTGTAGCTTCTGCTCAGCTCTAGGCCACAAAGACCATGTGTGCCCCATCAAATGTGGGGTGGAAGCACCAGAATTTTGTGAGGACAATAGGGATGAAACGAGCCCAACCTTTATAAAATGAAGGATGCCACTTACGCCTTCCATTGGGGTGAAAGAGCCGAAATTACTTTAGTTGAACCCATTTCGCACAAGGATCATCATTGCGCTTAGGCTTCCCACAAGCAGGCCGCGAGTTCCTCTAAAACTCAAGCCCACACCACATCCCCTGGACCAGATTCAGTCAGATGCCACGGCAGTGCAGCGAAATAAACTTTCAGATCCCCCATAAAATCCAACAAGACAAAAAAAAAGTTTCAAACATAACCAATCAGACGCCTCCAATCTCACTAAAGCAGAACCATCATGCACCACTGTGGATCCTCCTAGCCAATCACACGTGACAAACAACAATGTGGTCCATGAGTACAATATGGAAGATCATCCCAGCCAAATACAAAGCAACAACGCTCCCACACATAACCCAGTTGTCCTGACACCTAGCTTCTACACATCTAGCCCACAGGTAAGCAGCGGAAAATTTCATTCTGGTGGGGCACAACACAATCAACGCCAGAGCCAAATCCCATGGAGTAATCCAAGCCCAAAGAAACCAAACAAAACTGATGCTACGACCACTGAGCAACATGCTGGAACTATTCTGGCTGATTGGCCCCAAACTTGTAGTATAACCCACACTGCTAAGGAATGGGGTGACCCCAGTGGGTCGCCCCAACGTTCCTGATGTGCGGATTACTCAATCACAATAGGGATGCTCAACATTGTGGGAGCCAAAGCCCCCACATCCTGGGCCAAAAAAATGGCTTTCCTACACAAAATCCCCGTGGACATCTTGGCCGTCTGAGAACCCCATTGTCCACCGGGGGAGGAGATTCATGGTCAACCATGATCTTCCTAGCTAAATCAAATTGGACATACCACTGTAGGGTGGTAATTTGATCCAACTGAAATCCCCCAGTAAATATCCAAAGCATATCCTCCCTCCTGGAGGGATGGCTGCTTCTAACAGATTTTGAGTGGAACAGAGAAATTTTCACTGTAGCATGCATATATGCCCCAAATGATCCAAACGACCGCCAAAAATATTTTCTGATACCCTCTCAATTACTTCCACCAATACAACGTTTTTTGCGGGAGATTTCAATTGCTGGCTCAATCCCATAACTGACTGCTGGCCTAAAACAAAGGCCATACCCCATGGCCACACGGAACTTCACATACTAAAGGCAATGCTGAGCCTATACAACACTATCCTCAAACAGGCCACCACGCTGGCCAACATGAAGAGGCCCCACTACAATAACAACCAACTGGTCTCAATGACCCGGATTGACCTGATGCTCGCCCCTGTAGACTTCCATCACCGTGTATCATAATTACAACAGTTATCCCCCTCTCCAACCACCAAATGGTTTCAATAAAAATATTATCTGCGGCGAAATACCAAAAGCCACCGAACTGGCACAAAGTTCACCCAAGCACCATCCATCTTCCAGATCTTAAACTTTGGATTGAGACAGTAATAACAACACAGACAAAAAAACAAATACCTACAGGGAACCCTATTTCCAAGTGGGGAATTTTCAATACTGGAGTAACCAAGAAGGCCTGTCACTTGAACTCCAGAAAGCTGACCACAACATCCGTGACAATCAATAAGGCTATCAGACAGCTCCAACACTTAGAAAACAACACACCCCGCGAGAAATACAGCCCTCAATGGGGACGCTTTTGGTTCCAAACATCCGCACAGGTCAACTCCCTCTTTAAAAAACACCAACACTATGTCAGTGTATGGCACAAATCAAAATACATTCTGTCTGGAAAAACCCACACGGCCCAATTATTCCACCACTTTAAACCAATCTCAATCTTGGCGACCTGCACACAGGTCCGTCGAGCAGATGACATAATGGCATCCACACCATCTGAAATATTGGCCAAATTACACCAATTTTACACTGACCTATACACAGCGGATTTCGCAGCACCTATCAAAATAAAAAAAATTTCTATCATCTGCTAATATTGACAATATTGCTGATAAACCAGACCCTGCCAAACCCATCACTGGAGAGGAACTATGGGAGATAATAAAATCAACTCCGCGCCACAAGTGCCCTGGGCCTGATGGCCTCCCATATGAATTTTAAAAAAAGTACTTTGATTATATCGCACCAGTACTACTAGCAACTATGAACAAGTGCCTGGAGGACACAACCCTTCTACCTGGCGGCCAAGATGCATATGTGGTCACACTCTTCAAAAAAGGAGACCAGGCAAACCTAAACAACTGGCGTCCAATTGCTCTCACCAACACCAATACTAAAATACTAACAAAAATCTTAGTTAAGCGTCTGGGATGCATTGCACAGACAGCCCTCTCCCTCCATCAGTTTGGCTTTATCCCCAATCGCTCAACTTGGGATAACATTTACACCATAGCCAACATCTGCCAAGCTAACCCCACAGGCGCCCTTGCTTTCCTGGACCAAAAGAAGGCATATGACCGAGTACACTGGGACTACTTAGAACAATGTCTAAAGGCCTTCAACCTACCATCCCGCTTTATAAACTGGGCGCTCCTCCATAACATGCTCGGCCAGGTTTGCAATCAGAGGCCCAGGTTTCCTAACTGACACCATCACCCCACAGAGGGTCATCAAACAAGGCGACCCGCTTAGCCCCCTACTATACAATTTCAGCCTTGACCCTCTCCTCCGCATAGTAAACTCCAAGATCTCTGGAATCAGGTTGGAGGGACAACTACCAACTAAAATGCTCGCCTTTGCAGACAACTGCATAGTCAGCATCTCAGGCAATAGGGATGCCAGTGGTATTGAGCGCATTATTCACCAGTATGAGTCAGTGAGTAACGCCAAGCTGAACAAACAGAAAACAGAGGTAATTGTAATGTGCAAATTCAGCTAAAATTGGACCCCCCTCCCACAACTGACCAAACCAACCCACTGCACTATCTACCACAAAACAAAGACCTACGCCAATAAAACCTCTGTGCTTACCCTTCGCACCCCACCCTGCCACCAACCCAGTCCGTCATCTGGGAATATGGCTTGAGGCTGGTGGATACGCACTTGACACCATTGAAACCAAAATATTGGACAATATCACAAAAAGAATGACAAGCATGCGGAGGATTAAAGCTAGTTTAGCTGGAAGGGTTGTGTTAGCCAACTCCCTGATTTTGTCAAAGTTATGGTTTGCTGCTCATGAAGTTCCTTTCTCCACCAACTTTACCAACGCGGTCTACAAGCTCCTGCAGAACTGGCTGTGGTCTGGACACCGCGCATCAGTCAGTCTGGAGACCATGTATAGCCCACAGAAGAAAGGCGGATGGTGCTTCTCAACTTCATGGATTGAGCGACACAAATCTTTGGCTCATGGATAGCTATGACAACGTCGCCCAACCCGCTTTCCCCCACTGGGACAAGGCAGCCCAAACCAACTTTGCAAGGGCACTACACCTGAGGTGCCCATCCAACCCTACAACACTGATGAAGTACCTAACAACACACCCAACAGCCACAGGACCACACAACACCAACCGCTACTTCAAACGCGTCCTGTACACCCTAAGACAAGGGGATTGGGGTTTCTCCTATGCACAACAATACAAAGATACTAATCCGCCAATAGAGTATATGCGACTCCACAGAGGACAAACTGTGATCACGCACCTGCCCCACTACCACCTTTCCCTCTATCCCAGATTGACTATCTAGATTACCAAGACATACCATATGACTTGCTCACCCAAAGGAAGGTGTGGGACCTCATCACTTGCCCCCTCTTATCCCCACAAGTGAGCTCCACAGTGTGGCGCTACATGCGTCGCACGTTTAAAACAGCTGACTGCACCTTCTCAATGTTCAAATCATGCGCCATCTGAGGCAGACCCAACACTCTAGCCCAATGCTCAGAAGAGTGCCTGCCATCCAAGAGTATCTGGGCCAATGTGATGTACTTATTCAAGCAATCACCATCAGCTGAATTCTGACTATCTTGAGATATCCTAGCACTCAACACAATCTCACCTATCCCCCAGACGCTAAGGGCTTTGATTGTAAGTATTGCAATATGGTTTATTCACACAATTGCCCTTGATGCCTTCAACGGGATCTTCCACAACATTAACCAAGATATTGTCAGGTTCCACAGCCATTTGGACGACCACTTCCAAGCCTGGATATTCGGATCACTAAAACACAAATGGAAGAAACAGATTGGTAACTGGCTGCCAATCTGGTTTTTTTGATGCGACACTGAAAACCTCACAATCTCTATAGGCGGTACACCCTACTAGCCCTTGAGCTAAGCCTCTCAAGGTCATAGTCAGCCACAACCCGTGGCTACCAGCCACACCCAAGTGAAATTGTCTTTCCTATCTTTCTGGTTCCAATAATTAGTGTGCTCCCCCCTCCTTACTTTCCTTTCCCTATATATCGGATGTTTCAGCCCCCTGGTCAGCCATTCAGAAATGAATAAAAAATTCCTAAAGTGTAACACCATAAAGAAAAATTAAGCACTCCTTCTCTGTGATGCTATAGATTCACTCAGCTTTGGAAAGCGTTTTGGTATATGACACCAGGTGATTAATGCCATTCTCATCCAGTTGAAATAATGGTGCATATGGCTAAGTCAGAGGCTTCAGTAAACAAGTTTAATGGCTTTCTGCAGATCAGATGTCATAATATTGGTCATATCTTAAACAAACTCTTCATTGACTCGAATGCAATTTTTTGTTCTATTCCCCATACAATAGGTGTGTTTTTGGCAAGCAATCTGACAAGGAGGTTCAAGGAGTTGAGCAAAGTTAGGGATAAATTAATGGTAGTATCCTATCAATTCTAAGAATACCTATATGTATTAAAGAATATTCAGCTTAGGCATTTTGGAGATAGCTTCAACCTTGTCATACAATGTTTGTATGTCTTTCTGCAATATGGTGTGCCCTAAAAAACCAAGTCCTACTGGAAAAGGTACACTTCACAGATTTAATTTGATATAATTTTCTTGCAGTCGTTAGAACACAGACTCAAATGGTCTAGATGATCATCAATGGTTTTGGAAAATACCATTATGTCATCAAGATAAACAATCATGCAGCCGAGTTAAGATCTTTCATGATGAGATCCATCACCCATTGGAATCAGGCTGGAGCATTGCATAATTCCTGGGGGCTGGGTAGATTGAAATAATCCTTCCATGCATATCAACGCGCATTTCTTCTGGTCTTCTGGTGAAATATTCATTTTCCAATAACTGTGGCGTAGTCCAGTGCATAAAGTAAATTTGAGCTTGAGAGTGGGCAAGAGCATTGTCAATCCTTTAATTAGATAGCTGTACTTTTTAGTGAGGCTGTTTAGCTTCCAGTATTTATTAATATACTGTGACCACCGTTCTTCTTCTTTATGAGTAACAGTGGGGATGACTCTGGCTCTGGAAGGGCACAAGTAAGTTGGGTTCCAACAATTCTTTGGGCTAAGTATTCATGTATTTCTACTCTATTTTATTTTATTTAACCAAGGCAAGCCGACCAGGGGATGAGCATTACTGAGTATGTGTGGGAACAAAAAAAGGGGGAAGCGAAGGTAGGAGATTTTGTGCACCCCGGGGTACTCAGATTTCCCCTGTTGCCAGTGGGACTGCCAGGTATGGGGGTTGGTGTGCTACTCTGAGGGGGTTTCCCCTGCTATGGAACAGGTGTGAAGGAAAGGGTCTGTGCAGAGGAACCAAAATGGGAACCATGATTCTATGAGCGGTTTTGTCTTGGTCTCATATATCCATAGAGCCAGGCTTGGAAGTGCTCCAGTAAGTGGACATGGGATCTGTTAATAACCCCATGAATGGTTGGGACCATGCCCTTGAACGCATCTAGTGCAATTGTGTGGATTGTCCACATTGCAATGAGTATTATTAGGGAACGGAGGGTAGATGGGATTGGTGACTCAATCTGGAGCGCGAAGATGCTCTTTGATATTGAGAATTCCTGTTCATTTTGGATCTTAAGCAGGCGTGAGACTTCCTGCCATATAGCTTTGGTTGGGGGCATGTTTCTAGGCGGCGATGTAGGGAACCCTCCCCTCCACATACTGCACATGTTTTGTGGAGGGTTTTGAAACGGTCCGCCGTCCTATAAGTCCTTCTCAAACAGCGCCAGGCGTTTGATCTTATCCTTGGTTGTAAGAGTGGGTGGTGTGTCATTTTCCACATTGCTTTCTGTGTGGTTAAATCATAGGGAATGTCTAGCATAATTAGGTATTCTATCCTAGCTATGCTTGGGGTTGTTGCGAGCATATCCCTATGGGGGTGGTTTTCTGGGTTTCTTAATTTGAATTGGGGGCTGGGTCGTCCCCTTCACTGTATAGTACCCATGTTCTCTATGGTCCATTCCATATGGCGGATAGTTCGGAGGATATGTCTGAAATGAGGGGAGGTTCCATGCGGACCTGTTGCAGTAGGGTGCTTGGCAAGGTATGAAAGTAGTCTGGGTGGACTATGTGGGTTGGTTAATTTGAGCGCCTGTGCAAAGTTAGTCCTTGCTGCTCTGAACCAAGGTTGTTGTGGGAGGTCTGGAGTAAGGACTTCCTTTATCCAGGTACCTAGGATATGATTGGCGTGGCTCTCAAAATCAATCAGTCCCATGCCTCCGCTTGAGCGTGGGCCAAATAGTGTTTCCATCCGTATAGGAGGGTGAGAGCCAGGCCACAGCCAGCCCTGGATAAGCGCGCGGATTGAAGTTATAAAGGTAGGTGAGAAGGCAATTGCGTGAGCTGGGTGTCATAATATTGGGAGGATGAGCGAGTTAGCAACTGTAACTCGCCCTGTTAATCCTGGGGTTCTTCCTTGAGGGAAGCGACAAATTTGGATACCTGTTGTAACAGGTTACTTTCCATTGTCTCATTAGCATATCTACTAATTCTTGCCAGATTCCAAGGTGGCGGACAGGACTGGTGGTGAGAGGTGTTGCAAAGGGTAAAATGATTGGGTTTTTTCTTCGAGTGTTGGTGTGAGGTTCTGATGTTGTGGCCCAATTGTTTGTGTGTTTGCCTAAGAGGATGATTTCTGTCTTCCTTTTGTTGAGCGAAGCATTGCTCATCTTGGAGTATTCCTCTAGAGTGTGTTCCAGCTGTCGGGCATCTTCATTGTTTGCTATACCTGCTACGCAGTCATCTGAGAAAGGCCAGTATCTTGACTGCTGGTTGTCCTTGTGCGGTTATCCCCATGAGACGTGAGTCAGTTACTCGGAGGAGTGGATCAAAACTGAAATTATACAGTAGTGGGCTGAGGGGGTCCCCTTGTTTGACCTCTATGTGGTGTGATCTTTTTAGTTAGGAAGCCAGGACCGCATACAGCCATGGTTGCAGATTCTGTAAGGAGCATTGCCCAGTTTATGAATCTGGGTGGGAGTGTGAAAGCACGTAGGCATTCTTTTTGGTATGGCCAACTAACGCGGTCATACGCCTTTTCCTGGTCTATAAAGACCAGGGCTCAGTTGCTTTGGACTGATATATGTTTGCAACAGGGTGTATGTTGTTCCAGATTGAGCGCCCTGGTATAAGCCTAAACTGGTTGGGTGACAGGACATTAGAGGCTATTGTGCCTAATCTGGTTGCTAAAATTTTTGTATCAGTATTAAAAAAGTGTGATTGGACGCCATTTGGCCAGGTCCAGTTTGTCACCATTCTTATACAGGGTTATGACATATGATTCATGGCCACCAGGTAGGAGGCATGTTTCCAGCAAGCACTGGTTCATAGACGCCAATAGGAGGGGGGCAATTTGCTAAAAATATTTTTTTGTAAAATTTGTAGGGTATCCCATCAGGCCCTGGGCATTTCCTACGTGGTGCACCGCGGATTGTATCCTAAAGCTCCTCCCATGTTATTAGATTTAGTATATTGTAGTCCAGCGTTGTGCTTTGTATTCTGACAGTATTTATAAATTCTGTGATTTTTTGAGGGTCTGTCAGCATATCGCAGTATAATTCAGTGTAATAATGGTGTACTTCCGCCTTGACCTCCTCCAGGTTAGTTGCCACAGTACCGTCAGTCTTGTGGGCTGGTTGCCGCGGGAGTGGAATTGGTGGAAGAAATATTTCAAACATGTCTCGCCTTCCTTTATGAACTTACCTTTGTTTGATACTTTGATTCTGTGTTGGTGCTTGAAGATGAGGGTGATTAGGCAGGCGGGTATTTCCGCCCATTTGCGTCCCCAGTTGGGGCTGTAACTGGATCTCGGGGTATTTAGCTTGAGGTGGTCCAGTTCCGCCAAGGTACGCCTGATTGTGGCTGTGTCAGTGGTGTACTTATGTGATGCAATATGTCAGGTTTTGTTGATTAGTTCCTTTTTGAAATTTGCTCAGGTTATGATGGGATCTGAAGTGAATAGGGCTGTGAATTCTGGGTTCATGGCCTCGTGTTTGACCCATTCAAATATTTTTGGTAATTTACCTTTTCTGGGTGTAGCTTTCACCAGGGTGACACCTGTGTGTGGGTTTGGGTTGGCGATAGCTGCACTGAAACAAGTCAGTGGTCAGAAAAATTGACTTTTTTATTGAAAATTTAGAGATGCTTGATTGTTGGTATTGCAGAATGAGGATGTGATTGATGCAGCTCATTGATATGAGTGCTCCCTCGCATATGTTGGGCCATGTCATGTGGGGAAGGAGTGGTGAACTGGGGGGAAGAGCATCCTGTAAGCCAAGAGATGCCTTCATTGTGCGGAACTCAATTTTCCAGGTGGGTATCCCATGGGATTAGGCCATCAATCTGTATTGGGGTTATCCCAGCAGTTGAAATCGCCTAACATAATGGTATCTGGTGGATGGGGTGAGAGTAGAAATGTTTTCAAAAAATTGTTTTCTCTCAGTTGTAGTGCACGGTGCATAGATACATGCTATCAAAATTATTTTGCTCTTGGCATGTGATTGTTGCTACCAGGACTCGACTGTGCAAGTGTGATGACGAATTTGTAATTTAAATTTTTTGTTGTTTTGGACAATCACCCCACAGTGAGAAATCCATACTGATTGTGATGGTGAGACCCTGGCTGACCAGGATCCTTATTCCTCTTATATACTTTGGGTTTCTTGGATGGCCAAGAAGTCTACAAGGGGTTTTAACAGGAAGTCCAGATTTTTGGCTTGGGACGTTTTAGCCCTGGCTCCCACGATGTTTACCTCCCTATTGACATTGAGGTGCCCATGGCGCCTCAGGAGCCGTTGGGAGGGCCCTCTGGCTCTAACCCACCGCAGCTCATTTTGGCCATGCTCCGCGTCTGTACTCCAACTCTCTCAGTGACCATGTCAGTTCCCTTAATTTGACCCTATTTTTTGTGGAAATTGCAGTTTTTTAAATTTGTGTTATCTTTTCCCACATGTGTCTCATGATGGTTCAATGCGGGGTGTTGATTGGATTCTGTGATTTTGGATTCTAGTTTGGAGAATTGTGCACCGCATTTTCGCCCATATTGCAGCTGAATTGTTCCTCAAAGTGTGCATGATTGATGTCGCTTGGTGACTCAGTCAAGTTGCTGTGAAAATTTTCAACCTGGTCATATTGTTCTGACAGGTTGGCTTGGTGTATATCTGAAATGTCCTCTTGAATTTGTCCAGGGTCGATGGATTATTCTGTGTGCTCTGCCACCTTGGCTGCTACCCGCTTGCAGGCTTTTTGTGCCGCTTTGCGCTGTTTATGTGTAACTGGGTCCACAATGGAGTAAAGTCCATCTTCACCCCAGCGGAATGGGTGGTGGCTGTCAGTCATTCTGGCGAAGTTTTTCGTTACTTTAGTCCATGGCTTCCTCACAGTATTCTGCTTCCATTAAGCCCTCCTTCAGGGGGCATGCATGTTCCTTGTGTCCCAATGAACTGCAGTGGTTGCATATATGCGGTGCTCATTCCGGTGTGATTCAGAATGTGGATGACTGTCCCCCATCTGTAAAGTGAAACTCTGCTGTGTGAAGGAAACTTGATAAGTTATCTTCCACTTTGGGGAATGGGTTGATCATGGCGATAGCTTTGCCTGTGCACAGGGTTGGCATCAGGAGAAATCGTTGTAATTCAAGTTGTATGATTCCTCCATAGGCTACAAACCCTTTGCAGAGCTCCTCTTCAATTACCTTACAAGGAAGGTTGGCAGGAGAGAGTTGAAGGAGATGAACAAAGTTTTCGCTTTGTTCCATCTGGTGTGCGCGGTGCGCAAAATTCTTTGCCCTTGGGAAGGGTAATTTTGACGCAGACTTTTGCTGTGGCATCTGCTTCTTCGACTATTTCAAAACCAATATCAATCCAGCTGTGGCCCATGTTGTTGATGGCGACATATACCGCGTGGTGGAAAAGGGAGGGCTGTGCATCACATGTTTTCTCCCACAGGGTTGAGGACTCATCCCCAAGGAAGAGTCAAAGCCCATGTTTCACCTTTGAAAGGGGTTGGTTACACTGGATGTACATGTATTGATCTTGTTTTATAGTAAATACCATAAACCTGGACGGTGTCTGAGTTTGTGGTCTCTTGGTGGCTTGGGTTCCTGGTCCCCCTCCAGGGCGTTTCTTGCCCTTGGGTGCACCGCTTTTTGCACCTCTTGATGCGACGCTCGCCCAGGTTGTATTAGATTTATTAAAATTCGCCCATCTCTCCTGTGTGATTATTACAAATTAATGTTTGAATCAAATCGTAGTAACTAAAGTGATTGTTATGGGAAAGAAAAGCGTATTTCTACTCTATTACAACTTCGTATATGGCTTTGATCTGATAGGGGTTGGGTTCCTATGTCAATACTATGTGTCCATTTTTTCATGTGACCATAGTTGACATCTGACGTAGAAAACATCCTGATAATTGTTTAAAGTACTATTTGCATTTTCTCTAGTTCCTCCTGATTTAACTTTTGGAGATCTGGACTTGAGTGATAGCGCAAATTAAATTGTCATCAGGTAAGCCAAAATTAAGTTGAGTACCAATAAGATGTCTCTTGTCATTTTTATCGTTGGGAAGTAATTTATCTTTCCTAACAACTTGATGCTTCTTGACTAGTATATTATTGTTGGTTAGATTCCATAGTAATCGTTTAATAGGCCGCTGATAATTTGGATTTTAAGGGCCCTTTCTTTTTCTTCATTAATTGAATCAAAGCCAAATTTTTGAGTTTTTCAATTTTTATAAAAAAAGGCTGCTTAAATCGAGCCTAACAAAACAATGTTGGT
Source organism: Massospora cicadina (assembly GCA_022478985.1). Classification (NCBI taxonomy): domain Eukaryota; kingdom Fungi; phylum Entomophthoromycota; class Entomophthoromycetes; order Entomophthorales; family Entomophthoraceae; genus Massospora; species Massospora cicadina. The sequence continues at coordinate 123,238 of JAKSZP010014663.1, read as the reverse complement.
ACAATTGACGCCTGATGCCCTGGTATGAACTGGTGGTGTGCCACCTTCTGGCATTCTTTGGCCACAGTCAAATCACATTCAGTATAGCTCTGCTAGCTCTCCCAATGCCACCAGGCGTTACGTCCCACATTGGGACTTAACCCACCATCTTGTGACCTCACAGGAAGTGCTCTGTAGCCCTTTGGTGCTCTAATGGAACAGCCTGCATTTCAGCCTCTGGGTCAAGTATGGGAACTTTTCCCATGTGTGTGCAGCCATCATTGAGATGGACACAGCGGGTTCTAAACCTGCCAAATTTATTGATTTTCGCCCTTTCAAGGGCTATTTCAACCTGGTCATCAAGTTTGAGGCCCAGGCTTTGGCAGCAGCGAAGATGCCAATTATTTTCAAAAATATATTTATACATATCTTTTGCACATGGCTCCCAGCTGATGCCACTCTCATGGTTCAATTTGCCAGGTTGCCCTCCCATCTTTCCCCAGAACGCCTCTGCCATAAAATCATGGAGGGATTGGCCATTTATGGTGCAGACCCCATGCTTCAATTCATGGTTCCCAATGGGAAGATCATTTAGCAGGGCAACCATCCTTTGCAACAATCTGCCCATTCCATTACAATACCCACCTCAAAATTACCCCGCACAAGGATCAGATCTGCCCCTAATCACTCATTCTGGGCGTGTGTTGATAACAGCCGCTCTGTTTCCCTTTGCGTTTGAGCTTGATCACTCAAAGCAAGTGCCCTATGGCCTCCTCCTCCATTGCTTCCACTGCTCCTCCCTCAGGCATTGAGTCAGTGGAAAGTTCAGCCCAATTTCTTAAATGGGGCTCAATCTTCCTGCCCCCAATCTTGGCGAATTCTGGTGCCGCTTCCAAGGCAGCAGCCAATAAACATTTAAAAAATTAAAAATTCAAACAATTTGAATGTATTACGGAATCTTGAGTCAATGGCTACTCCAGTTTCATCTGAGCAGCATGGTCAACAGTGAGCAGCCAATCAGTTGCTGCCATTCCTCCAATTCCAGTGGCTGGGCCAGCACTAGCCAATTTAAATCCATTCAAAGTGCTTGAATGGATTGACAAAACAGATCAGGCTTATAATGTTAAGCCTGATTCTGCCTTGGAGGAAATTTTTGTCAAACCTCCCGATTCACATCCATGCCATTTTTGGCTTAAAATGGTTATCCAGTATATAAAAATACAAAATAAAATGGCAATGGAAGCAGCTGCTGCCCCTGCCAACACTCTACTCCATCAACATCTTCTGGGGCTACGGAGCCCCTTGTTGAGGGTATTACTATCCCCCCCCCCCCCCCCCCCCCCCCCCCCCCCCCCCCCCCCCCCCCCCCCCCCCCCCCCCCCCCCCCCCCCCCCCCCCCCCCCCCCCCCCCCCCCCCCCCCCCCCCCCCCCCCCCCCCCCCCCCCCCCCCCCCCCCCCCCCCCCCCCCCCCCCCCCCCCCCCCCCCCCCCCCCCCCCCCCCCCCCCCCCCCCCCCCCCCCCCCCCCCCCCCCCCCCCCCCCCCCCCCCCCCCCCCCCCCCCCCCCCCCCCCCCCCCCCCCCCCCCCCCCCCCCCCCCCCCCCCCCCCCCCCCCCCCCCCCCCCCCCCCCCCCCCCCCCCCCCCCCCCCCCCCCCCCCCCCCCCCCCCCCCCCCCCCCCCCCCCCCCCCAGGGGGGGGGGGGGGGGGGGGGGGGGGGGGGGGGGGGGGGGGGGGGGGGGGGGGGGGGGGGGGGGGGGGGGGGGGGGGGGGGTTTCCTTCACAAGTTTGAAGAAAATGCAAGATATGAAATCAAAGAGCTCACTTTTGGTGCAAGTCATACATGCATTGATGGGGCAAAAACTTTGATGTTTTACCCCAATTATCCCCAAACCTTCTAGCGCATCAAGTCGCTCACTTGTGTGTCTGCTTTAATCACTTTTGCTGAGAATCAATTTTCTATATATTTTGAGGCAATTTCTACCACTGGCATTATTAATGAAGATAACCCCTAGCTCTACCTCCTTATGTCGCATGCTACTGATGCCCCAACCCCTATGCTGTCCGCCATGGTCCACCAGCTAAAATGGGCGCCAGAAAAAGTTTCCTTAAAGCTTTCTCACCTTCTAATATGGTTCCTAGGCTTTTAGCTGAGGTGCCATATAGAAATTTTTATTTCTAATAATCCCTTTGTTTGGCCCATTTGCAAATAAAGATGCGTGGCAGCTCCCCTTATTAGGTTGGGCACCACTAGTGCTAAAAAAGCTGAATTTAGAACTCCTGGCAAAACTCTTGGTCAAACTTTCAAGAGAGCATCTATAAATCTCCAGTTCCCAGTGTGATGGTACACGATGCATGGGCCCAACGCAAGTGAACTAGTCATCAGCATAAAGGAAGGATAGCCATGCAGAAGGTGTTTAAGCTAAAGTGACATAAGCGAGGGTGGTTAATGCAGTAAACATTAATAGAGATTGAACAAAAAGCGAGACTTGGCTGTATCCTTAAGGGGCATTCATAACCATGCTTTAGACAGGGCTAGAGTGCACAGGTGTCTTGATCTGGAGGGAAACTGGGCGTCCCAGCGGTGTAGCTGATACTGTTGTAACTTTAAAGCAAATAAATTGGCTAAATTGTCATGAGACCTCCTCAAAGGAGGTCCACACTCAGGTTTGTCCAAATCAACATAAATTATAAAATGTAAATAAACGGGGTATTTTATTATAGGGAAGATGACAAATGAGAAGGGTTGGTCTCAAGCAAACATATTTAAGCTAACTTGGGGGATTCATCAATTGGAGAAAGTGATACTTGCCCTAGTGCACCAATAAGTGCAGACTTCCATCTGACTGCGTAATTTACTTTGAAATCGACCAAACTTGAGTTATTGATTGAAGTTGAGCCCAACCCAAGTTAGTGATATCATAAACTGAATGGGTTTTAAAACCCTTTCACCAATTAACCAAATAGAACTGTTGTAATTCAAGTGGTAGCATATCCATTTTAACGCTATGGTCATTATACAGGCCTGGGTTGGTTGCAAAACTCTAAGCCAATCTGGGCATAACTGGCCTTTACCCAGAGTTGGTCTAATGTGATTGTTTCAAGTCAGGAAGGTCCTAAAACTTAACCTTTTTGGACTATTGGTTCCCAGTCTTGTCCTGAAATTTGACCCCTTCAATATAGTCATGTGAACATAACATTACCCTCTCCTCTTATGTGGGCTCCACCCCCTCAGGGGCGTTCGCCAAGGAAAATTTTTTGTGAGCAGGGGCTAACTTCATAGTAGCGATTTCTTGCTTGGACTTGAAATCTGAAGCCTCAGGAAACGCTCGTGGAATGCTTCAATAAAGTCTTGGGAATGGTCACAGTCCCACACTGGAACCTGACTGTTCTCTGCTGTGTCAAAGCCCTTCCAGGATACAAAATACTCAATTCTCCTTCTTATCTGATGGGAGGCTATTATCTCCTCTACATCCAACTACAGCGCCCCATCCACGAGATAAGCCTCATGAGTCTCTGGTGGGGGCCCTCAACAACGTGAGCTTGCTTTCATTGAATACTGAAAAGATTCGAAACAAGAGTGGAGATCCAAATGGTATGAGACGTGGCCCACCTTTCTGACAATGCAGTATGGCCCAATCCTCTTTAGGCCTAGTTTTTTGCTTGGTTGCTTAATTGGGATGTTTTTAGCATCCAGCATCATGAGATCTCCTTAATTGTCGTTGATCTAACTCGTCTCTTACCATTAGGGTTCTCCTTTTAAGCCTGCATGACCACATCTAAATTCGTGCATACCCCTGGTGTACTTTCTTGATTATTTTTAAAGTCCACCACCGCTTCCACCTTGGATCCACAACTGGGCTCCATGTTGAAGGCGGGATTGAACTTATAGTTAAAAAAGGGTGAACAGCTGATTTTTGCATGTTGTGCGCTGTAATAACTGAATTGGGCCATGAGGAGATGTGAAACCCAATCTGAATGATCTGCGGTAGTGTAAAACCGCAATAACTGTTTAAGGCACTGGTTCACTTATTAAATCTTCCCGTCTAATTTGAGTGATAGGCAGTTGAATGGCAGGGGCGAATCTTAAGATTCTTGCACAACTTTTTTAAAAGATGGAGGTAAATTGGGGTCCACAATTGCTAATTATTTCTTAGGGACCCCATGAAGAGCAAACACATGAGTGTCAAAGAGCATAGCCATCTCTGCTGCAGTGACTGTAGTTCTGCAGAGAATAAAGTGGGCGAAATTCATAAAACTTTCACCACCATGATGGCATTGTAGCCATCAGATACAGGTAATTCCACAATAAAATCAGTCAATAGAGAAATACAAGGCCCTTCAGCCTTATGAACTTATACCAACAGCACCTCTAGTGGCTGACAATATGGCTTCATTTGGTTGCAACCAGGCACTATTTACAATACCTACCCACATGTGCGGCTAACCCCTTTTAATGGTAAGTGTGGCGAATTTCTCTACAATCTTCACCTTTCCAGGATGACCAACAGTGATTCCGTCATTATGGTCCCAAATGATTTCCAGGTAATGTGTTCCAGTGGAAACCCATAAGCGCCCCTGAAACCACATCATCTCATCCTTCACGTAGTAATCCCTGGTAATATCATCCTGATTTAACGCGCTATTAGAAAGGACCATAGCATATTCAGCTGACAAAGGTTGGGATAGGACTAACTTTCTGAACATACCATATTTCTCCGCATTTTTCAGATGAGCAAGCGCTGGCCCATTAGCCAAAGGAGAGGGAAGTTGAGCCTCAATATTACCGGGAAGGAAAATCAAGTGGGTATTATGCACCTCTACCACCTTAGGATCTGGAGCAAGTACATGGTTGCAGCTTAAAGCATCTGCCAAACCATTCTCTTTGCCCTTAGTAAACTCATAAGAACACAAATTATACTAGGGTCTCAGGACAACGGGTTTGCTGTGGGGTCAAGACATGAGGTGTGCGGTAGTACAGCAATGCACGGTGGTCTTTATACTTGCAGAATGGTTGGGATTTGTCATGCAAGTGATGACGCCAATATCAGCGCCTCAATTACCTCTAATAACTCTTTATCCTATATGGCGTAATTTAACTCTGGTAGAGACATCTTCTTGGAAAGATACCTGCTGGATACTCTATTCCATCTTCGCCTACTTGTATTAAGGCTGACGCTATGGTGAAGTTGAAGCATCAGAAGCAGCAATGAACTCTTTATCGGGGTTGATGTGGCGAAAACAGACGTGGACAGCAAAATACACTTTACCACTTTGAAGGCATCCTAAAAATTTGGGGACCACTGGAGTTTTTTGCCCCACTCGCCTTATACAAGGGAAAACCACTTCAGAGAGATTTGATGTAAATTTCTTAAGGAACGTACATGTCCCCAAAAACTCCCTAATTCCTTAATCAAAGTTGGAGTGGCCACTCACAAATAGCCTTCTCCTTGTCTGGAGTTATCATGTACCATTAGTCAAACATGACGTTGTTCAGGAAGGTGACCTGGGACTTAAAATATTTACTTTTACTTAATTTTAATGTAATGTCAGCTGCCCTCAAACTCTCCACCACCTGCCAAAGGTGTACTGCATGGGACACATTGTCCTGGGATAATTTCAGAATATCATCCATGTAGGCTACCGCGAATACCCCCCAGCAGGTCTCACAAAGTCATATCAATATGGCATTGAAAGATAGTAGAGCATTTTTAAGCCCAAAGAGCAAAACCCAAAATTGAAAAATCCCTTTTCTGATATGGAATGCGGTCAGCAACTTCTGGCCCTTCTTGATGCAGATTTGATTAAACATGTTAAAATGATCCAGCTTGGAGAAGACTCTCGCCTTCTCGACATAGCGTGAAATCTGTGAGTCTAGTGATATGGGATGCAAATATTGTACTGTGACGTTTTTGAGGTTCCCATAATCTATTCATGGGCATAAAGTACCATTGGCTATCTCCACAAAAAGAAGAGGGGAACATAAAGCGGAGGTTCACAGAAAAATCGTGCCTTTAGCAAACTGCTCCTTAACCTACACATTTTTGACTGCTTCCTCTCGCACAGTCCAAGGGTAACTTGGGAAAAATATATGCACCAGATCAACGGTGAACTTAAATCTCGCAATCCAACTCTGAGTGGGCTGGCAGTACATTACCTGAAGCCACATCAAACGAAGATTCCAAGCCCTCCAAACAGGAATGTAAGGTAACCTCCAAAGAGGGCTTCAGCAATGGAGCAAGACTGAGTGTGTGGATATTGGGCAAATGGGGCAAATTGCCAAGAAAGTTTGCTTCAGCCAAAGGGACACTAACTTGTGACCTTTTTAAGAGTTGAGAACAATGTGTTGTCTTTCAAGTGGTTCTGACGTCAAACTTTCGCCACTAATCTAAACACAAGATATGGGGCAACAAGAGGTTTTTGATCACTTGGAAGTGATCAGAAAAATAGTATTTGTCAACTTGATAATCCACTAATCCCATATTTTTCAGCATGGGAATACCTTGGGAAGCTCATGCCATATTCATACCACCTGGTAAGTAATCCAGCTCAAGGTAGTCAGCTAGGTCTTGACCAATAAAATTCTCAGATGCTTCAGTATCCACCTAAATAGTCATGCTAATTTTCCCCAAAGGAGACGAAATGGTAGCAGTCAATAAAAAAATATCCCAAATTATCTTTATTTATAGCAGAGAACGCCAACACTTTACCACAAACATTTTCTTCAGGCATTAGCATGCCTCCAGGGTATGTTTCTGAATCATAGAATGGAGAGGGATAGTTTGCCACTCTTACTACTGAGGTCACATATTCCATCATAACTTCAGCAATTGCATAAACATTTTTATATTTAAGAAGTAACTCTTTTTCCACCTAATGCGTTCTTTGGATTATGGTTGTGTTCAAGCGTGGGTTATCTGGGGTAATTTGTTACACTAAAATGGGTTCCATTTCTGAGCCATAAGAGAAGATATAGGGCTTTTGTTGTATATAAGAATGTTGTTATAGAACGCATTTTGGGCCAAAATGACAAAATACCCATTTTGGAGATGGTTTTACACCATTATCTAAGGCCATCACCACCAGGCCCTTCATCAATGATCCTGCCTGCACCATCTGAATGCGGTTCTGAGGAAAGAACATTTTTATTTTATTATTTTTGTGAATTTTAGTGGAAAGTTGGTGAATCATGACTCTCAGATTGTGAAGCATCTGTATCCACCAGGTATGGGCAAAAATGGTGGGTACTTTCCAGTTGGAAGTAGCATTAATAGTGCCAAGATGCTCCAACCATCAGAATGATTAGAAAGCTTTGGTGAGTTCCACCATGGCTGTGACCAACAGATGGTGTACTCTGTTTGCACTTTGTGAAAGTCCCACGCAGAAAAGGAATGTGTATGAAAAGAAAAGGGGTTAGTCATCTAATGCAAGGAGAGTACCTTTAACTCTCCAGTCCCCATCATTTTGGTGCATGTTGCACAGGAAAAATTCAAGGAAGCTAGTCATCAGTATTAAAGGAAGGATAGCCCGCAGAGGGTGCTTGAGCTAAAGTGATATAGGGCGAGGATGGTTATTAAGGTAAGCATTAATAGAGATCGAACAAACAGTAAAACTTGGCTGTATCCCAAAGGGGAATTCATAACCAAGCTTTGAACTGGGCTAGAGTGCATGGGTGCCTCAGTCTGGTGGAGCCTTGATGGCACAGAGGAGTAACTGATACAATTGTATTTAAAAGTAAACATATTGATTAACTTGTCATTAGACCACCTCAAAGAGGTCCGTGCACAGGTTTGCCCAAGTTATTATAAAATCAAAATTTGTTGTCAGACAATTTTAAGTCTGATATTGTAAAAAGAGTTTTATGGATGAACATGATAATAAATTCGGCCAAAAGACCCTGGTAAATTCTTAATATACCCTGCGAATCTAGGTAGCACTTTTACAAATTCTATATGGGCAAGTAGTACAAAGTTGGTTTTGGGACACCAGGAGGTCTGAAGGCTGATCCCTAGAAGCTAGCTAAGATGAAAAATAGACAGATTTAATTAATCCCGCTGGCCACAGCAGAGTGGGGAGAATTGGAAAGCAGTAAAGATTTCTGGTAGATATACTAAATGGGTCTTAAAATAACCAGGTTCAGAGGTCCTGAGAGAGAAAACAAACTTCTACTAAAGAGCCAAAAGAGGTAAGCATAAAAGTTATTTTATTGAGTAAATTATTTGCACCCTAAATAGTGCTATTAAAATAAGGGATAAAATAAGGGATATAAGGAATGATCAGCGCAATGTCATGGAGGCAGCTGATAATAGTTAGACTGAGCTCCCAGTCTGGGTGTGTGAGCACCCAGTGGAGAGCCCAGAATGCCAAAGGCACAGCTGTCTGAGCAACTTGAAGTAGGGGAGATCTATTGGGGACTTGAGGAAAGTAAAGGTTCATTAACATACTGAAGACCCCCAAGGCAAACCATATGGTTGCAATGGGGGCAACCACGAGTCTTGCGGGGCAATCCCCATGGGCAGGAGAGGTGGGGAGGATGATGACTCCTTCAGGGTTTGCAGTTGCTGGCCTTTGGCTTCAAACAGGTGAGTCTCCATGCCAGCAAGGGGTGGCACAGGGGCCGCTGCTCAGACAGGGGTGCAGGTGGAGAGGGAAATGGACCCGCGGTGAGCGTTAAGGCTGAGCTCCCCTTGGGCGGGGTGCTCCAAGGTCCTCAGGTGGGTAGGGCCAGTGGTGGACAAGCCAGGTATGGGGGCTGAGTTCGTGAGCACTGGGGCAGGGGCGCCCTGGCGCTGCTCCAACAGGGGAGCGTTTTTGGAGATCCCAGCAATGGAGTCAATGGATAGATTTGCATTAGATGGATATGCAAAAGTGTATGAAGAAGTGACTTTGTCGTTGGGGGTGAGGCAGTTTATGGTGGATACAATCTGCCGCCGCATGGCAGGGTTGAGCAACTGGATGACCCAGTCAGTGAACATCAGGATGAGTATCTGGATAACAGCGCTTCACCAGATCGATCTGCAAAATTTTTTTAAAAAAAGTAAACAGACGGAGGCTGTAGCAAGGTGTTTAGGGGTAATCAAGTTTATTTGGCATGAGCGCGGGAAGATTAGAGAATGAACTGACAACTGCCCCTTGACAGGGCAGTTGCCTTAAGTATGGGGAGAATCACATAGTGGGGATGCTGAGAGATTGGGTGATTGGGGATTGATGATGGGATTTGGTTGGCTGGTGGGGAGGAGGGCGGGGGGATGTCCAAAATCTTAACAAAAATCAAAAATCTTTTGCAGATTTTTCCAAATTTTTTGGGGCCAAACCAAATCAATGGTACTGATCTTTGCCCTGACCATTCAAGTTGGCCTGTTCACATGGCTTGGATTCCCCATATTTGTCCTAGGGGGCTGTGGCCTCAGTGCTGGTCATTTGCAACCTGGTCCAAACTCTTGATCTGACTATTTGTGCAATCTGAAGTTCCCAGATCTGTCCTGGGGAGTAGGGGCAACTGGCCCAAGTTGCTTGCAACCTGGTTCAAAACCTAAATTATGCGCAAATCTGATTTCTGGCCCTTGACAGTCCATACCAGCTCCTCCAACCTGGAATTTGCATACCAGGCTCTGACAATAGTACTGGCTATTTCCTCAAAGTTTTGGCATGCTTTCCCTGGTGAGTGAGGGGTCCCAGGGGCCAGCCCATGGCCCCTGGCTTGCATAATCTCCTGGCAGGCCCCCTCTATTATTCTTACCAGGGTTGAGGATGGGGAGGGGAGAAACCTGGTTGCCTTTAGGGGGAAGGGAAGTCACCCAGCGCTCATCTACCACATGCGCCAAGTTGCTCAACTGCGACAAGGGGTCCACTTAGGCCTTTGGACCCCTTTTTGTCCGAAAGGGGTGTTGCTCCCTATCCAGTTGCAGGGGCTGGCCCCCAGGACTTACACGCAAGTCCTGTTGAAACTGGGAATAGATTAGGAAATATCATCCTAAATCTTTTAGAGGATAAAGAGAAGAGGTAACAGATTAGTTACTCATAAGATAACGTGAAATTGGAGATAAGATGAGATAACATTCAATAAAGGATTCATTTCTTCCAGGATAGAAAAATAGTTGATATAGAGCTTATCAGTCTGGATTATCGATTATTGGAGCAATATGATTATAATTTATCTCAAGTTCGTCCAATATTAATTGAATTTAAATGATGCTAAGTAAATCAAAGGTTAATAATGATTTTGGTCTTTAGGCCTAATAAAACATCGATATGTAGATTAGATATGGTAATTTATAAGTTGAGATTGGCCAAAATAAATAATGAGTTGGAAGCCCCAAGTTGAGGCTTCATTTAAACTATTGAGAATTCCAACAGTTGGGCAGTCAGATTGCCCCAACCACATGTGGAAACCAGGGGAGTCCATTGGAAGATTAACCTGAACCACATTGAGTGTAAATCAAACACCTAAGTGGGGACCACCCCTTTTATAGGCTTGGTGATGGTCCCCAAGGTACATTAATCTTTTTAAATGGGATTGACTGAACTATATTAAATTATTACCCCACTGGTACTTCTTGTCTAAAAATAACTCCCCATCCATTGTTCATCTAAAGTGAAGCAAGTTTTCTGAGCTTCAATAGGCTAAATTTACATATTTCCTAATTTGGACCATACTAAACTATTCCAATTTACCATTGAATTCCCTTTGAACCCTCGATACAGTTTAAATACTGAAGGTTATGATATCCAGAGAGAGCGTTTTCTATTACCCCTGAAACAACTAATAAAATTTGATATAAAATTTAATACTTTTAGTTGTTTACTTTTCCTATTATACTATATCTGGTCACCTTCCCCCTAAAAATAATCATCTCTGCATTAGAGAATTATCTTCTACTGCAAATAAAAGTTGGATTTAGGTAGAATAAGCACTGTTGCTTTTGTGGCTGGAAAAAGGCTCATTGGTGCTTTTTGCCTCAAATACAACTGTCAGCGCTACAGTTCCTTGGACTGATGCCAGGATTCACGGTAACTCAAAGCTGGAAAATTGGAAAAGAGCACTGAAGAGGAAACGGGAAAAATGGGTTAGTTTACCAAATAATTTATTAAATTAAAATGCTTTGATATTTATAGGGTGCACCGGGACATGGTGCCTTTGGGATCATCGGAGCCTCATCCAATCAGGATCTTTACTGATCTTCTGGAATGGCCTCCTCGAGGGCGTCCTCAATGGATAGCGTTGCTCACCTGACTGAGAGGGTGGAAAGGCCGCTTCACGTGACTCAGGACTAGGTGAGGATGATCCTGAAAGAGTTTTTTCTTGGTTGGGTTTGATGACTGATTTGGCACAGCCAGATTTGGAAGACAGGAATTTGATATGATTTTTATTTTGAATCCTGATAAGGCCCCTTCAAGATCCTGTCGGAGGGGAGTGTATGGCTGGAGGAAACAACCATGCACTCAGTTTACAACAGTCCCTTGATTGATTTCAACAATGGAGTACTTGGACTTCACCTTGTGTATAACTTTGTAGGTTCCGAACCACGGTATGTCTGGCTAGTTCTGTCAGCCTCCAGGTTGATGATGATAAAAGAGAATGAGGTCACCTAGTTGAAATTCTGGTAAGGAGGGTCATCCAAGATTTGATTGGGATGTCTCTCTTCCAGTGGTGATAAAAATGCCTTGAGTGGCTTGGGCTTGGAGCCGGACAATTTCATCAGCTAGAGCCCTCATATTTAAATCAGCGTTCTTGGGAGTGGAGGCTTCAAACAGGGGCTGGATGCTACTGGGTAGTCGAGGGGCCCACCCATACAGGGCTTTAAATGGGGACATTTTGATAACATGGTGATAGCTTACCCAGTAAGCAAATAAGGCGCTGGGCAAATAATGGTTCCAGCGGGCAGGATCTGAGGCGGCCAACTTCCGCAGGATGGAGACAAGAGTTCCATTAGCCCGTTCTACCACATTAGTAGAAGGATGGTAGGGAGCAGAGAAACTCTGGGTGGTTCCAAATAGCGAAGTTAATTCCTGTACTACCTGGGAGGTGAAGTTCAAACCATTTTCTGAGAGCAAGGTCGGGGGCACCCATGCTGGGTGAAAATGGAGCAAACAAGGAATAGGGCGGTAGCCTTAGTCATGGCTGCAGGGACTGAGATTGCCTCGACCCACTTAGTTAGATGGTCTATGGCAAGAATAATATACTTGTGACCATGTAGACCAGTGGGGAGGGGACCCACCACATCTATACTATGACATTGAAAAGCTTGGTTGGCGCAACAACAGAGTGCTGATATTGAGGGTTGGCCCAGTCTTGGGATCAGCAGATCATACAGGCTTCCAGAACCTCTTGGATGGTTTCAACCATTCAGTCCCAATAGCAGCGTGACTTCAGCCACTCATGGGTCTTCTTGACCGTGCCATGCCCAACAGTAGTGTGGCCTTCCAGGATGACGTCAGTACGATAGGAGGGTCAGATGTAGGGAAGCCACTGCTTGTTGACTTTCTTGTAGAGTAACCCATCCTTGATCTTGGTATCTTGAGTCATCCGGCGGAGTTCAGCTTGGACCTGAGGGGGATTCCAGTTCCCAATGTTCGGGCTGTCCTATCAAGTCATAGAGCTGATCCTCCTCTGGGGTCAGGACTGCAAATACCAGCATCCTGGAGAGTCCGTCAGCAATTTGGTGAATAGCACCAGCGCGGTGGATGATGGTGAAGTCATAGCTTTGCAGTCGTAGGGCCCACCTGGCCAACTGTGCATCCAGGTCTTTCATTTGTTGCAGCCATCGAAGGGAAGAATGGTTGGTAATAATAGTAAAGTGGGTACCGTAGAGGTAGGGCTAGAAATGATTGATGGAAAAGAAAACTGCTAGGCCTTCCCTCTCAATGACGCTGTAGTTCCGCTCAGCCTTGCTTAGGGTCTTGCTAAAATAAGCTACAGGATGATCAACCTGGTTCTCATTGTGCTGAGCCAGGATAGCCCTGACAGCGATGTCACTAGCATCTATGAACAGCAAGAAAGGCTTGTCAAAATGGGGATGAACTAGAACAGGTTTAGTACATAAGGCTGTATGTAAAGCGTTGAAGGCCTGTTCCTGCTCAAGTCGCCATTCAAATGGTACATTTTTTTGTAGAAGGTAGAACAACGGCTCAGCAAGGTCAGCAAACTGTGGGATGAACTGACGGTAATAGCCCACCATACCTAGAAAGACTTGAATATCTCGTAGGCTTTGGGGGCGTGAAATCTTTTCTATGACATTGACCTTATTGAAATAGGTTGAATGCCACGTTTGGAGACCTTATGGCCTAGAAACTCTAGCTCAGGCTGGAAAAAGGAGCACTTCGAGAGCTTGAGCTTGATGGAGGCCTTCCAGAGATGCTCAAAGACTTCCTTAAGATGTTTGACATGTCCGTTGAAAGTTCGCAAAAATATGGTGATGTCATCCAGGTAGACCAGGACACAGGAGAGCTTCAGGTCCCCAAGGATCCCATCCATGGTGCGCCAGAACATGGCTGGGGCATTACAGAGGCCTTGGGGCATCCGGGTGGGCTCAAACTGCCCTTTGTTGGCGATTAGAGCACACTTGGCTCAGTCTTTGGGAGTGAGCTCGACCTGCCAATACCCGCTGGCGAGGTCCATGGCTGAGAAGTACTGGGAACCTGCAAGCAGATGGAGATATTAGTCGATCTGGGGCAGAGGATAGCTGTCCTTCTTGGTGATGGAGTTGAGTCATCATAATCCATCACCACCTGGTACTTGCCATCCTTCTTTCAGACCAGCAAAAGAGGGGAGGACCAAGGGCTATGCAAAGGGACCAAGAGCCCTGCGTTGAGCAGCTGTTTGAGTTCTACTGTGACCTGGGCCTCTTCAACCTTGCTCTTGTGGTAAGGCCGGGACCAAAAAGGGGGCATTTCCAGTTTCTACATGGTGGAGGACTCCGTTCATCCTTCTAAAATTGTAGGTCAAAGTGGAAAATAGATCTGAGTATTCCTCCAGAAGCTCCTGAACTTTAAGTCGCTGGTCATCAGAGAGGTCCTTTCCTATGTTAGCGTCAACCAAATTAACTGAGGGTGGTGACTCCAAGCCATAATCCCTCAAATCCTCAAAGCTTCATACATCAGCAACAGCCCCCATCAGTAATAGGAGAATGTAAGTGGCAGGTTGGTTAGGACCTATAACTTTTGGTTTGTCAGTCAGGTTGGCTAGCAACACTGATATCGTGCCAGCATATACTGGATCAAGGATTCCGGGGCAGGTCAGCACTTCCTTGTGAGAGGGGTTATCCAGACCTTGGACCTCCAGTAAATACCCTGAGGGAATGTTGCCGTGGACCCAGGTGTCAACAACAACCTGTGATTTTGGGGGCATGGTAGCACCTGGGGCAAGTAAACTGGCATCCCCTCTGATCCATTCACAGCAGGAGGGGGCAATTGGACTTGAGAGCCCCAGATGTGGTACTCAAGCTGATCAATTCATCCTTTGGTCTCCAGTAGGCAGGCTCAGGCCTTGACATCAGCCCTAGAATCTTGGGCAGTTTCGAAAACCAGAGGGACTTGGTGTCCTAGAAGGGAGTGAAAACCACCGTCATAGTGGATAACAGTCAAATAGCCTCAAAGAAACTGGGTCCCGAGGAACAGATTGTAGCTAGCGTTGTCCAGAGCGATGGCGGTTGTATCCAAAGCAAGCTTCCCGAACCAAATTGGTAGAGAGGAATAGGCCCCTATGGATCAGGTGCACTGAGGGCCAGCCATGCCATACTCCATGTAGTGCGTCATATCAGGGGTGACCTTGATGCGTTTCATCAGCTTGGAAGAGATACCATTCACGGGGGAGCCACTGTCGACTATGGCATAAACCAGAATCTTGTGGACCTGGACGGTGACTCAGGTGACCAAACTTCCAAACTGAGGCAGCAACGTAAGAACATTGGAGAATCATCAGAAGAAAAGTAAGCAGTATCAATGTCTTTATTGTCATTAGATACCGCAGCTACTTCTTTGGGGTTAACAGCTTCTGGTTTGTGTGTAGGGGTTACTTGATGCTGGACAGAGGTGTCAGCATGGAGCGCCTCGTCCTTCATGCTGACTTCCCTTTTCCCACCTCCTCAGCTAGACGTTTCCAACAAGTCTTAGCGCTATGCCTAAACCCATTTCAATAGGTGCACTGAGGATGGGAGATTTTCTGGTTCTCGACTACATGGACCCTAGGGCGGTTAGAGGGGCCAGCAGACGCAGCTTTAGAGTTCAGAATCATGGCAGGTATCTCGTTGAGGGCCTCCTTAATCTCTCTGATACAAGTGAACCCGTTCTTTTGCCCGATTATCTGCATCTGGACCTCAGGATAGAGCCCTCAGGGTGGAGATGACGGTGGTGATGGCGTCATCCAGAGTGATACAGTTTATTGTAACCAGAGGTTGTGCCTGAGCGTAGAACTGGTTGGCAAACTCCATAGGTTTTCTCTTTTTGTTAAGTTGAATGCCCATGAACGCTTGCTTCTATTGGCCAAGGTTTGGTTACTGTTAAACTCTTGGATAATGGTGGTGCGGACCTGTTCCCAGGTGTTACACTCCTTCAGGTGGGGAGTCATGATTTCCCAGGCGGTGCTGCCTAGGCAAGAGTGGATGTGCTCCACCTTTTGTCAATTGGTGGCCTCCTCTATGGAACTCTTGTAGGCATACAAGAAGGAGGCAATACTCTCCCGTCCGGGGGTGAACTTTTCTCTGAGCTAGGTTTAAAGTTAGAGACAATAGGAGTGGAAAGGGTGTTAACGCTTGGGGTAGGGGTCGGCTCTGAGATCTCCATTCCCACATATTCTCGAGGAACCCACTGATCTAACTGCCTCCGCAAGCCTTCTAAGTCTTCTTGGATATATTCCCAATTTTGACTGAGGGTGGAAGCGGACGCTTTACTGGCAATCTGCTCCTTTAAGGATTGAATCTTGGCGTTCTGTAGTTGGAGCTGGTTTTTGATGGTGGCCAACTGGGTTTCAAACCCACAACATGTTGTTTCAAGCCAGGAGATGCAAGCGTCGGTGAGCCTCATGAAAGCACTGAGGTTATCCATCTCATCTGACAGCGCTTCAATAGTGACCCTGTGTCAAGGGGGACACCATCTGCTCGGAGCTTGCACCCCAATGCCACCTTTTGGATCTAGTTTCATAGGGCATCCAGGGCGGTTGTTGTATTCCTTCGCCAGGGGTCTTCAGGTTTGCCCAAGGTTGGGGGCCTGAAGGCCCTTGAGGCCCACGCGGTCCCTCAGGTCCTGCTGGCCCTTGACATCCTTTGGAACCTTCTGGCCCCCTAGGCCCTTCTAGCCCAGCAACTGCGGGGGAATAGTCGTGAGAGGCCAGCTCTCAGTAGCACTGCTGTAGGGATCGTAGCAATTCTTTGGCTTGTTGTAAATGCTGGGTCCATGTCACTTTAAACTGCTGGGCGTTTTGGCAAAACTGCTCCTCAAGGTAGCCTGAGATGCTGCTATCTAATACCACAACTTGATCATGGATCTCATTTATTAGTCATCAGTTATCGAGTATAGCTTTGCTATTGTCATTCATGAAGGAGGAGGCAGCGTCATAGAACTCAATAATATAGGAATGTAAATTTTGGATGAGCCCTAGGTGCCGAGAGACCTCCTGATGGTGTAACTCTACTGACTGGAGGAGGTGATGAATTGTGGGATGGACGAAGTTATGAAGGTAGCGATCAGGACCCAAGGTAAGCTCCCCAGCAGGTAATACAGCCAAGGCGTAGAGGTCCTGCATCGTGAATGGTATGGTGGAGGTGCAGGAGCAGCTGGAGCAGGCGCCCTCAGTGTAGGTACCAAGGAATAATTGTTGGATAACATATTGGTGTGTTTGAACTGAAGTTGATATTAGCTCCCATCTAGGGAGGGCAGCGAGAATCGGAAGGCCGCACAGAACTCTAGCCTTTCTGGCTGTAAGGGCGGCATTGTGTACCATGAAGCACTAACCCATCAAGTAACACTCCTCGATTGACCAGTCATTTGGTCGTCAGGGCTGCTGTTGGTTTCCATTTCTTGTGATAGACGTTTTCACTTAGGTCAGCTTGGAGCCCCTGTAGTGAGCACCACTTTTGTCGGTGCTACAGTTCCTTGGGCTGATGCTGGGGTTTGCGGTGGCTCAAAGCTGGAAAATTGGAAAGGAGCACTGAAGAGGAAACAGGAAAAATGGGTTAGTTTACTGAATAATTTATTAAATTAAAATGATTCGATATTTATAGGGTGCATTGGGACATAGTGCCTTTGGGATCTTCAGAGCCTCATCTGATCAAGATCTTTACTAATCTTCCAGAATGGCCTCCTTGAGGGCATCCTCAATGGATAGCATCGCTCACCTGACTGAGAGGGTGTAAAGGCCGCTCCATGTGACTCAGGACTAGGTGAGGATGATCCTGAAAGAGTTTTTTCTTGGTTGGATTTGATGACCAATTTGGCACAGCCAGATTCAGAAGATGGTAATTCAATATAATTTTTATCTCAAATCGAAACAGCAACAATATAACTGAGGGGAATGTCTCTCAGCCATATAAATATAACTAAAATAATAAGTAAAAAAGGTTTAATTTTTATAGATATCTATTGGGTGCCACACAGGGGTAAAAGAGAGTATACTAAATAAATCAATAATAGTATTTAAGATGTTGAGACTTGATATTCAGATAGCACTTAAATTCTGAATTAGGTAATATGTTAATTTAGCCTATCAAAGATTGGAAAACTCACTTCACTTTTGGTAAACGATGGATGTGGGATTATTTTTGGCTAAGATATACCCATGGGGTAACAATTTAATAAATTTAAGCCAATCCCCATTTGATAAAATTATTGCACCTTGGGGGACCCCCACCAAGCCTATAAAAGGGGGTGGTCCCCGCATAGGTGCTTGAATGGACCTGGTCATGGCTGAGTGAGTACCATCTGATGGACTCCCCATGGCCTGCTTCATGGTCAGATTAATCCAACTGATTGATCCTGGGTTAATTGTCCATGAATTATTTAAAGTTGTGCTACCCCAATTTTTGGGGTCACACTGAGAATTGGCCAGGGTCTTTTAACCAATAAAATCATTATTTTAATTTAAATCAATCTTATTATTATAAAGGACTTTTAAATGTCTGACATCTCCCCTTTTCAGGTATTATTGCCCCAAAACATTCTTATCTTGAAGCCTGGAGGGCAAATGTCTGACATCACCCGCTTCAAGAATATTGGGGGGAGAATAAGACCATAGGTACCAGCCATGTAACCAATTGATGGTGAAACCAGAAGTAAGGAATTTGATAGAGTACTCGTCCCCTCGCTTGTATATGACTGAAAATGGCCCTTCCCATATTGAACCAAGCATCTCATTTCTAAAGTGATGTGGTTGTGATAATATTACCAAGTCAGCTACTTGTGGGGAAGGGAGAATGACATGGAGCTCATTAGCTGCTTCGCCTTCTTTTATGAACATCTTGGCCAAGTTAGTCATAGCAGGAGCTTGTAGTTGGATGATATTTTGGGCCAACTTTTTCATGGCTTTTCCTGGGTCAGTTCTGTAAGTGAAAATATATTATGCTAGTAGAGCTGGTACCCCAGGTTCTTGGCTATATGACATACAGAAAGGGGACATCTTTAGAATGCAATATAACTGATTTAGTAGGCCATGTGGGCACTGGGAAAATAAAGATCCCAGTTAAGAGGATCTGAATTGGCCATTTTGCGGAGTATGGAGATCATGGTTCCATTAACTCTTTCAAAAGCACCATTTGTGGATGGGTTATAAGGGGCCAAGAAGAGTTTTTGCTCTCCCATGGAGGTGGCAAGGAGTTTCACCACTTGGGAGGTAACTTTTTTCCATTATCACATAGGAGAACCTGGGGACATCCATGCCAGGTGAAAATTTATTGGTGTAAGAAGTTGGCCGTGGCATTTGCAGTTTGATCTGGAAGAGCTTCAGCTTCAATCCATTTGGTGAGATAGTTAATATTAATTGGATTGATTGCCACCTGTGATCTGAGGGAGAGGACCTACCACATCCAAACTTATGGTATGGAAAGGTTGTTGAGGCATCGTAGGTTGATACTGATATTGGGTCTTGAAGTTGAATTTTTTCTTACAGGTCAGGAATGGATCCAAGACTTCAGTTATAATTTCAAAGATGCCCTCCAAGTAGTACCGCTTTTTCATCCACTCATATGTTTTGCTTACTCCGACATGCCCCATGATAGTGTGGGACTAAAAGATGACAGAAACTCGCTCTGACAGCCAGAGATAGGACAACCAATTTACTCCTAACTTCTTATATAACTTCCCATTTTCACCTTGGTGTTGCGAGAGTGTTAAGCTAGCATTTTTTGTACAGTTTCGTCTTCATCAGCCCATTATTCTGGAGTCATGAGGAGATCATGTAGTCTCTCAACTTCACTATTGTCTAAGTAAAGAATGGGCAGCCGTGTTAACCCATCTACATTAATGTGATGCATTCATTCCTGATTCTCAATAGTCATATCATAATGTTGTAGCTTCAGAGCCCAGTGAGCCAACCGCCCCATAGAGTCCTTTATATTCTGCGACCACTTTAGAGAGGCGTGGTCTGTGATTATTTTGAAGGGAGCTCCATATAGGAATGGGCGAAGGGTTTGAAAGCGAGCAGACAGACAAGCTTTTTCTCAGTGGCGCTGTAATTACGCTCAGCTTTTAGAAAGCTATTTACTAAAGTAAGACATGGGATGATCAACCTCATGCTCATTTTAATTGAGCAATATAGCTCCAACAACGTAGTCAGAAGCATATGTGTATAACATGAAGGGTTTATTGTAGTTGGGTGGTAAAGTATTGGCCTTTTTGCAATAGCGCCTTCAGGGTCTCAAAGGCGGCCTTTTATTCAGCACCCCAATGGAAGGGGGTGTTCTTAGCCAGCAGGCGGATGAGGGACCTATTGAGCTGGGAAATTTTGGGGTAAATAGATAGTAGTATTCAATCATGTCCAAAAATAACTGGATGTCATGAAGGGTTTTTGGTGCAGGCATCTTGGATATTGCTTTGAATCTATTTTAAGTGGTTGTATCCCAACTTGTGAGATAAAGTGCTCAAGGAAATCCAGCTTCCTCTTGGAAAATGTGCATTTAAAGGGCTTTAATTTAATATTAGATGCCCGCAAGCATTGAAACACCACCTTTAGATGTGCGTGGTGTTCATTGAAAGTCTTGGAGAAAACTGTGATATCGTCAAGATAGACGATGATGCAGCTTAATTTTAGATCCTGAAAGATATGATCCATTGCTCACTGGAAAGTGGCAGGCGCGTTGCACAACCCTTGCGGTAGTCAGGTAGGTTGGAAGAGATCCTCACTGCAAATAAGAGCACATTTCTCCTGGCCTTGTGGAGAAAGGTCTATTTGCCAATAACCGCTAGCCAGGTCCGTGGCTGAAAAGAACTTAGACCCAGAGAGTTGGGACATAGCTTCATTAATAAGAGGGAAAGGATAACTATCCTTCTTGGAGAGGTTGTTTAATTTTGGTAGTCCATCACTACCTGATGACCTCCATTTTCTTCTTTGTTAATAAAAGGGGGGATGACCAAGGGTTTTTTGAAGGCACCAGCAATCCTTTATCCAGCAGCTGTTTAAGCTCCATCTGCATCTAAAGCTCCCCAACTTTTTATTTGTGATAGGGCTCATAGCAAATGTGTTTAGCATCCCCAACGTCAATGGTATGCATCCACCCCTTCATGTACCCATAGTCATTGATAGGATTGGAGAAAATTTCACTGTAGCCTCGAGTAAGGCGTGGACTTTATCCAACTCAGCTGGAATTAGTTGATCGAAGATATGAACAGAAGGTAGGGTACATAAAGATTGGTCATCAGAAACCCCATATTCTCCATAGATCCAATACAGTGGTTTTTCTTGATGTCCTCAATTGGTATCAGAAGGACTCTTCCGATCCCCTGATGCTTTTTAAGCCATATCCTTCTTGGTTAGGTTCTTTAGTAAAAGGTTAATAGGCTGATGATAGCGGGGTCTAACACGCCTGGCAAAACTCCGGGCTCTAAAGGACTAACGCCAATTATGCTAATGGGGTGCATTAGGAAGTTGTGTGGGATTTGCATGGTAATCTTCTTGTCAACTACCCTTTGTTCCTTAGCCTTAATGAATACCTCTTCAGAAGCATAGAAAGGGATACACTCCAGTACGTCCACTGAAGGAGACAACATCTTGTATGCCATCCTGCCGTGGTGTAATGCTGGTATAAAGTGGAGGAGGGATACTCAACTATGCAAACATAATCCTTTTTATTGATCTCATCATTAGAAAGAATCATAGGGACCTCATAGTTAATCATGGAGAGATACCCTGCTTCAAATTAATAACACCTTCATAACAAACCATTAATTGGGTCCATTGATTAAATCATAGGTTTTACTAGTTAAAGCCACTGCTGGAGCTGACAAGTGAAGCTTCCAAAATGAATGGGCAGAGAATAGTAGGCTCCTATGGCTCAGGTGATGTTTGGGCATGAAGTTCCAAACTCTTGAGTGTAGTCGAGGTCAGGGGCCAGCTTAATTTTCTTAATGAGCTTGGTTGACACAACATTTGCCGGGGACCCAGTGTCAAGGATAGCTTTAACCCGCAATCCATAAACTATGACATCCACTTGAGTTAGAGTACCACCCAAGGTGGGGGGAAGAGTCAGGACCTCTTTTAGATGGAAAAGTGGAGACAATTCATCTGGCAGTTTCAGGGTATTTCTCCTGGATAGTCTGCAGGGTATTAATACACTGGGTAGATTGAAAAATGTGGCAATGAGATGTTCTGCATCACTGGCAGTGTCAATAATCTTGAGACCCCTTATCACTTTCCAAAGATAAGTTTAATGAGGGATCTTAACCCAATTCACTCTCTCAAGGTTCAATTGATCAGGTACTTCAACTTCACCTGGGGCTTCTAAAACATAATGACCAACATCTTCATCTCCCCTTCAGACTCGTTGTCAGAGGGGTTATCAATGCAGGTTAGGGAGCCCATAGAAGGTGGGGTATGTTTGGGTCACCTTATGGGATAATAGGTCCTGGGGTTGTTTCTCCACCTTATTAACGTTTGGGGGATGCGTTGGAGTTTTCACAGCTAGAGTTTTAACCTTCAAAGTAGGGGTTTTGTGCTGACTCATAGAAACAGGTTTTATACCAGAGTTAATTGAATGAGAGGTTGAGGGGATAGCTCTGTGGAGGTGGATGCTTTAACTTCAACAGCTTTGGGTCGTTCAGTGACTTTGTGCTTCTGTAAAACAGGCGGTTTAGCCTTTGTGACCTGGTCATTTGACCCATTGTTAGTGGGAGCGATTGGGACCCAAGAAAGGGGTTTAACTTTGGAGCCAGCTTTGTGACCACTTGGAAAGGCCGCTCTGAAGAATAAGATGGACAAGGAAAAGAGGCAACTAATTTCACCAGCAGAGTTTTTTGAACTGAAATCGAAGGGGAGCACTGCCCAATTACCGCCATTACCATCTGATTGTTGTTATGGGAAGAGGAAGCAGAGTGTGATGACAACCCCGTAGGAGAAGGTTTCTAGATGGAAACACCTGCAGTAGATGCTGTGAAGGTACAGAACATTCCTGACCATCACATTATCTTTATTAAAGATAATACTAACAAAAAAATATTAATAAAATAAAAATAGAAAAAACCAGAATTGGCCACGAGTATATCAAATGAAGACTACTATATGTCTTTAAGGCATCCACAAGATTTGGACTTTGCACATCAAAATTATTTAATTAAATTGTGATCCAAATATAATGCTAGAACACATCAGTAGATAGAATCTAGAGAAACCCCTTAATATAGTTGCTCTAAAATGGAGGAATTGTTTAGCAAAGAGATATTTAAAGAAGTTAAAATCACCATATTCCTCCTCAAAATTTACTCCAAATGCAACCTGAAGTTTGAGCCTGTAAAATAGGCCCTAAATTTAGCCTTTTTGCACCAAACTCCTACAACTTAAATTATTTAGGCGTGCTTGCCAACTATGACATATATGAATTCCATAAGCACAATAAGCAA
The DNA here is from genome assembly GCA_022478985.1 of Massospora cicadina. NCBI lineage: Eukaryota > Fungi > Entomophthoromycota > Entomophthoromycetes > Entomophthorales > Entomophthoraceae > Massospora > Massospora cicadina. The sequence continues at coordinate 100,226 of JAKSZP010014663.1, read as the reverse complement.
ATTACTACATATTTCTTAAATCATCTATTTTTACAATTGTAGCAAAATAATTATCAGCCTTAAACAAGTTTGGAGCATTATTTATGACTATTATAAATAAGAATTGTGTTAATTTCATCTCTCTATTCTGTGTAATTCAGCAGTTTTTGCTAAATAAAATCTATCTTTGAATAACCATAAAATGATTTATTTTATTTGGAAAAATTACACTATGAAGAACCTAATCTCTCTGAACCAAGAGACTGAACTTAGTCACTTAATGGAATCCCTCCTATCTCTCTCTTGGGATCAGAGATCTCTGTTAGGGTTGAGTATCCTCTTAACTCTTCTACAAGGATTAAAATCAACCCCAACAGTAGTATGCGGACATTCAGAGCCTTCTCTGGGGTGCTTTCAGGGTTCTGGACTATTACTTGGTTGAATTTACCCAGCACTTTTGTCAACTACTGGAAAGAACCAGTCCGTTACAGATGCAAATTTTGTCAGCATAGATGCTTGGCTCAAAGATCCTTGTGTAGGGTCAAGTTCATAGTTATTATCAACTGCTAGTAAGACCTTTCTGATTTCTCAACCAGTTTTAAAAAGTGTGCTTTATAGAAGATAGATGCATCGCTAAGGAGGGAAGAGATGCCAAGCCAACTAAAATAGCTGCAATAACATCATCAAGAGGAAGCATCTATGCAAGTAACAAAGGCTGAGCTTTATTATAGAAGCGCTCAACAAAAAAAGATCAATTCTCCCTCTTGTAAACTAAGGCACATAAAAGCCTGTTTTTGCCGCTGTAAACTTTATTTGGAACCAAATTCATCAAGAAGCGCTTGCTTAACCTCTGCCTGAGTGCTGAGGTTGACCATGGTGGTAACCATTCTTTCTTGAGTTAAACAATTTAAGCAGGGAATATGTGCTAGATTTTTTGATGGTCAGTTGTTCCTTCCATCGCAGATTCATAAACATAAAGAAGGAGGCAATACTGTTTTCACCAGATGTGAGCTTGTCTCGCAGAGGGGGTTTTTGTATAACTGGGCTTTGAGAATAGTGCTGCTTGAGCCATTTAAGGCGAGACAAAGCACTAACTGTTGTTCTATAATAGCTAGCTTGGGGTTAATGTCAGCGGAAAGGCTAGAAGGGTTACCAACCCAACAGCCTCCATTATTATAATGTTTTTGTGGTGTACAAGTCACCATGTAGTGAGCACCAATTGCTGAATTTGTGGCTGAAAAAAGGCTTGATGGTGCTTTTTGCTTAAATCCAATGATATAATTGAGGGGCTTTCCCACCACTTATATGAAAATAACTAAAATAAATAAATAAATAATAAAAAGTTTTAACTTTTATAGATTTTTATTGGGTGCCACGCAGGGGTAAAATAGAGAATACACTTAATAAATCAATAATAGTATTTAAAATGGCAAGGCTCAACGTTCAGATAGCTTGGTAAATTATGAATTAGGTAATATGGGATTTTAGCCTATCAAAGCTCTAAACACAGTTCACTTTTGCTAAACAATGGATGGAGAATTATTTTTGGTTTAGTTGTACCCATGGGGTAACTATCTAATTACTTTCAGCCAATCCTCATTTGATAAAATTATTTAACCTTGGGGGACCCCCACCAAGCCTATAAAAGGGGGTGGTCCCCGCGTAGGTGCTTAAATGGACCTGTTCATGGCTAAAGGAGTACCATCCAATGGATGTCCCATGGTCCACTTTGTGTTCAGAGTAATCTGACTGCTTGATCTTGTATTAATTGCCCATGAAGTATTTGAAATTGTGTTACCCCAATTTGTGGGTTCTACTGAGAAGGCCAGGGTCTTTTGGCCAACAAAATTGGTAATTATATTTAAATTTATCTTATTATGTTTTGAGGACTTTTAAATGTCGAACATTTCCTTTCCAGTCAATTTTGGCCCAAAACATTCTTATTTTGAAGCCTAGAGGGCAAATGTCTGACAACCCTGGCACCCATGTCCAAAAAGCCAATGTTAATATCTCTTGTCTTAAGTTTATCAGTTGCATCAGAACCATAGCATAAACTTTGGAGGTTTTTTTCCTCAATAGCTATCTTTTAGGCCCTGAGATTCTGGATAGGAAGACTAGTTCCATTATGCAGGTTTTAACCAGGCATCCCTTTAATCTGAAATACAGACAGCAACCTTCCTGGAAACTTCTCTTATCTTTTAACACTAATGGTGCCCAACCCAAAAGGGGGAGCCGCCACGCACCTTTATTTGCAAATGAGCCAAATAAAGGTTTTATAAATAAAAAAACCTAATATAGCCCCTGAGTTATCATCCTAGGAAGCCATATAAGAAGGTGAGGAGGCTTTGGGGAAGCTTTCGTCCAGCGCTCGCTTTAGCTGGCAGACCATATTGGACAGCATCAGATGGGATCATCAGCAACATGGGGCATAAGGAGGTATAGTTGTGGGTTTTCTTCATTTATGAGGTCAGAGGTGTCCATCACCTCAATGTATTGAGAAAGTTGATGCTCAGCGAGTGATGAGAGCAGGCACACAAGTGAATGAATTGATGCGCTGTCAGGTTTAAGGATATTTGGGGTCAAAAAGAGGTTTTTGTTGCATCAATGCAAGCATGGCGTGCACCAAAAGTGAGCTCCCTAAATTTCATATTCTGCATCTTCAACAAAGTTGGAAGGGAAATTTGGGATAGGGATACCCTCAACTAGGGGCTCCATTGGCCCATGGAGATGTTGGCAGAGGAGGGTGTTGGCAGGGTCAGCTGCAGCTTCCACCGCCATTTTTGATTTTTATTTTTATAATTTGGGAATCTGTTTTAGAGAAAAAATGGCAGGGGTGCGAATCAGGAGGATTAATAAAAACTCATCAAATGCGAAATCTGGCTTGTTTTTGAATGGCTGGTCACTGATCCAATTGAGATACTCAAATGGATTAAGCTTGGCCAGTGCTGGCCCAGCCACAGGAGTTGGTGCAGTGGAAGAACCTGGTTGGCTACAAACTGTTGATAATGGCAGCTCAGCTGAAACTGTTTCAGCCATCAACTCAGTTTTCATAACCTGGTTGAACTAGTTAAATTTTTAGAATTTAATTTTGATTGGCTGCTGCTTTTGAAGCAGTTCCAGAATTCTCAAAGGCTGGTGGTGAGATGATCACGCCCCATTTGAAAAATTTGGGCATGGCCACAGCTGGGCTGATGCCAGAAGGAGGTGCAGCAGAAGCGGCAGAGGTGGAAATTGCAGGCACTTGCGCTTTGAATGATCAAATTCAAATCATAAGGGGCAAATTGAGCGTCCATTTTCGACCTGCACCCAAAAGGGATGATCCAGTGTAGATCTGATCGCTATATAAGGGGAATCACAAGATGAGTATTGCGATGGAAAGGGCAGATTGTTGCAAAGGCTCAAGGCCATGCCAAATTATCTGCCCCATTGGGCAACGTCTCTTCTTCTCTTAACATGATTGTTGAATTCTTCTCAATCCTAGTAATTGTTTTAGGTGGTTTCCTAGCTGTATATCAAAGTCTCTGCTTAATCTGACTAGAGAATTTATAGTTGCTTTTAAAATTATTTGTATTTGTTAGTATTGTTACCAAAACTACCAGGTCCCTTTTCAGATCACTGAATCTTTCAGGCAAATAATATTGCACTAAAAACCTATTTGAACCTAGCAAGTAATTTTTAGCAAAGGAACATGCTTCAGGGTCATCTAGCCTCTATTTATGTTTGAGCACTGTGAACTGCCCATAGTATACTCATATGGTCTTTTTCCCATGTTGTAGATTATATAACATAAAACGTAATTCATTCTTGTTGGGGTAGGCTGAACTACTATAATTAATCCATGGTAGAAATAGTAGTAATCCTAACTATAGTAAGGAATCCTCCGGTTGGCTCTAGAAAACCAGCAGCTAAGTTTCCCTATCAGTTGATCTGCCAAATGGGTGCCCTTTTAACATCAGTGGTAAGTTTTTAGTTTCTGATTTAAAGTTAGTTTCTTCATTGGACAGGATCACTTTGATATTATGGTCACTGCTGAAGGGAAGCGCGATGAAGACCAGATCTAAAACCACTGTTTGTAATTGGCTGTTTGCAGTTTAATCATCTTGTTTAAACTGGTTGCCCACATGTTTTTGTGCGTACCACCAGATATAATGTAAAACTAGTCAAGACAACCATTTAAAGTACTAATTAGATAATATGGTGATAGCATATCCTAAGTTAACTACAAAGCTCCCTGTACTGTGTGTTGTAAACCAGCCAATTAATGAAGCTTAAATATCTTCAGCCACCAGCCCAGTGGTCTCTTTGAGGAATAGGTGAGTTAGGAGGTCCTTAAAGCTGAACCCAGTTAGATTTATGGTTACAGTAACCACAACTATTAGGAATTTAACAACATTGACCAGCAAGGAATATGGCCAAGACAATTTTATAATCAAGCCAAGGATAAAAACAGAGCTAGGTACCACAATAGGATGAGCTTTACATTTGGGTATATCACTGAGGATGGGGCTGCTTGAGATGTATTGACTTCTACGCATGAAAGATTGCTTAACTGGTAGGTCATCTTTGGATTTTGATTAAATGATGTAACTGAGCTTGAAAAGGAGGAAAGCCAATATCCACCACCACACTGGACATTTAGATTGTACCAATAATGGTAAATTTCAGATAGTCATGGTTAAGAATATGCATAAAAAGGGAAAGATTATTATTTAATTAAGTATTATGTTAGCTTGAATTTCTCTCAACTAGTCCAGTTTATTTTATAATAGAAGTTGCTCATTTAAACGTGGGTTTCATCATATTATTTGAGCTTAAAATTGATTTAAATTTATATTAAATTTATTTCTGATGCAAAATGGAGGCGTAACCGTTGCACCAAATTTTAGAGTCACAAAACTGCCAAAATGTGCATTAAATTTGCCACAGAGCGTTGAAAACGTTGCACCTCTCTTTTATATTATAAAACAGTTAAAATGTGAAACAATTTACTACTATTTAACGTTCAATCAGCAGGTATTAATAAGATTGTAAAATTGTCATTTTAATTTATTATCTAGATTAAAAGTCATGTCAGATAATCTGACTTATCTAACTTTCTAGGTCAAAATTTACAAATTTGACCAATTTGTAATTACAGACCTCAGAGACTCATTCCTGATGGATTGATGCATTGCCCAGGATTCTATTCATGACATAATTTAATAATACCTTAATTTTTCATTGAACTTTTCTTTCTCGTTGCAAACACTTTTGCAACCCATTCAATTCAAGACTAAATCTAGTTTGATAATCCCATAGAGGGGATTAGTCTGCGCCCATGTCTGGGAGCAGTTGGGCAAGCAAGGCAAGAGGAGCAGGCGGAAGGCCTGCGGCCTCTAACGTTCAAAAACGCCCCAGAGAATCTGGTGGAATAGAAAAAAATCTAAAAAAACTGGCGGTCACAATTTCCCCAGAGATACTCGCGTGGCAAGCATGATGCAACCAGTACATCAACACGCCACATTCCCAGCCACTTTCATCGGTGGAATTCAGAGTCCATATGTATCTGGACATCCAAAAAATGGCCCTATGGGAAAAATTTTATGAAGATGTACACAAAATTTTCCCGACTGCGGTGTACGTTGCACCTCACTCCATGTCATGCAGTTGGCTGGACCTAGGTTCTGAAAGCAAAATAGCAGCAGACGAGGCTGCAGCAGTGCGCATAGTGGTCAACCTCCCTGAAGGGCAATGGGTCTTCAAAACTAAATGCACCAGATAGACAAAATCAAACCAAATTTTCCTCACGTTTGACTTTTTGCCTACTACAGTAAAACGTGACATTTTGGAGCAACACCTGAAAGATGGTCTTGCCATATATGCGAAATACAATCTTTCAAAATGCAACATTTCACGCTGATGCCACACCTGTGCACCAGCAAAGCCATCGCAGTTCTGACCCCAACTGAGGAGATCACAAAGGACCTAACCCAGATCCCGCACTCCACCTTTATTGATATCGCAGGGCACACCACCCACCCATTCTGGGTAACCGTGGACAGCACGCCCCCCATTTGCACCCACTGTGATGCGTTCAGCCATAAGGCGCACACATGCCCTATCAAAGAGGGCGTCACATTCCAAGAGCACCCCTCAGTGGCCATGGCCAGTGGAGAGGCGCACTATGAACCAACCGCAAGCACCAAGGAGGCTTTCCCATGGGGAGAACAAGGCTGCTACCTATTGGTAAAGCCCATCTCCCCGCAGGAGTGGAAGAAGGCCAAGCAGGCCCATAGGACTGCAGCCAAGGAAGCGGCCAAGGCCACCACCACCATCCCACACTCACAACGCCAGGAGGACATGGAGACCTTCGTGGTGGAAGCAACTCAGGAATCCATCACCCAATCAGATTGGGAGGCCCATGCTGAATGGGCCACTCAATCCAAGGATCCGATGGGAGATTTGATCTCACCCAATCGCTGCACCCAAGCCCCAGTTGAAACTGACTTGGGACCTATCCCAACTGAAAAAAATTTTTTGCCCCACTCGACGGTGCACCAAACTAATCTGCACCGCAAAGAATTCGTCCGACGTCGGGAAAACAAAAAGCAAAGGCCAAAGCCAACATGACTCTTTCCACAAAAATTAACAGAAACCCTGATAGCATTGTTGCTAATACCCACGCTGCTGTGAAAGCCCGTGGGGACCTGGAAGAGGCTGGTGGGCCCAGGGGCCCACCCCCTCACACCTAAGGTGCAATGGGGGAAACCTTCACTCTAGGGATGCTGAATATTGCCAGACTCAAGGCCTCCCCATCCTGGGCTAGGAAACTGAGTTTTTTACAAAACAATTTACTCATGAATATCCTGGTTATCCAGGAAACCCACTGTCCACGAGGTTCTGAGGAAGCTTGGAAAACAATGCTCCTACCATCCCTATCCTTTTGGTTGAAGAACTGTGGGGTGCTAATTCAAAAAACAATTTTTTCAAATTTACATCTTTAGAAACATTCCTAAATGGCCGAGTGCTCGTTGTCACCTTCTCATGGGCCGATGTTGCACACACAATCATCAACATTTACGCCCCAAACGGTGTACAAGAGCGTTGGGAATTTTTCTCATCGGTCAAATCCCCCCGCTACCCCCCAATTCTTTCCTTATTGGCGACATGAACTGTTGGCTAACCTCACCAATGGACCGGTGGCCGCCCTCACCCCACGCCCCACAGGGTCACATAGAACTACACATTCTAAAAGCCACCCTTGGGTTAATGGATGCGCTGCCACAACATGCCCCACTGCTCAAAAACATGATGCATCCCCACGTCCACAACGGCCAATTAAGGTCCATGACCCGCATTGACCTTATTCTAGCACTGGCGAAATTCCAACCCCACATCTCCCACTTCAAAACAATGAAAATGGAATTCTCCAACCACTGACTGGTCTCGATAACATACCACTTACCCATCACAGTTGCAAAGGCCCCACATTGGTGCAAAATCCACCCCCCAGAGCTCGCGTCACCAGGATTTTCCACGTGGGTGGAAGAGGCAACTTTGGCAAAATCGTTTGTTGCACCGTTTTTCGTGGACCCCATTTCCACATGGGCAACTTTCAAAGAAGACACCATCCGCCACTATCGCCATCTCTCATCCAGACGCTCACGAGCCACATCAGCAGTTATATTGCGCGCACTGGCATATTTGGCCCACTTGGAGTCCAACATTCCAGCCTCAGGATATAGCCCTGCATGGGGCCAGAAGTGGGCAGAGGCAGCCGCCTACCTCAACGCACTTGAAAGGCAACACAAACATTGGGTTTGTGTCCAATACAGGGCACCACGCATCACTAAAGGTGACAAGTGCACCGCATACTTCTTCAAAAAAATTTTGCACCGCGCCAGAGCGTGGCCTGCACACAGGTGCAAAGATTGGATAATTCTATTGTGGACACACTGGCCAAAGTGGCAATCGAAATGCAAGGATATTACTCCGAGTTATACCGAGCCAAACCAATTCAGCCAGCCGAAATGGCGGAATTTCTCAACAGAGCTCATATCCGCACCATTTTCTGATACCCATAAATAATGAATTTAATCACTCTGAACGAATTATGGACTACCATTTGTGGTGCGCCAAACCGAAAATGCCCAGGCCCAGATGGCATTCCATATGAGTTCTACAAAAAATATTTTAAATATATATCCCCATTGCTGCTAGCCTCACTCAGCCAAAGCCTGTTGGAAATGCGCCTCCTACCAGAAGGACATGAGGCCTTCACCATCACACTCTTCAAGAAAGGGGATAGGCTAGACTTAGCCAACTGGCGCCCCATTTCTCTAACAAACACGGACACCAAAATTTTAACAAAAATCATGGCTAACCGTTTAGGGACTGTAGCATCTGCCACCATCACCCCAGAACAATTCGGTTTCATCCCCAGAAGGTCAATTTGGGATAACGTGCACTCTGTGGCTAATGTGTGTCAGTCCACAGCCTCTGGGGCACTTGTATTCTTGGACCAACAAAAGGCCTATGATAGATTAAACTGGGAATACCTTAGGGCCTGCCTCCAACAATTCCGCCTACCTCCCCACTTCATTAACTGGGTGATGCTGCTCACGGAATCTGCAACAATGGCAGTGCGTGGCCCAGGTTTCCTAACGGAAGTAGTCCGTCCTCAAAGGGGCCTGCGACAAGGGGACCCCTGAGCCCACTCTTATACAACTTCAGCCTTGACCAACTACTGCGAAATGTGAATGCCCAACTCACTGGGGTCCATGTGCCAGGCCAAACCCCAGTCAAGATGATGGCATTTGCAGATGATTGCGTGGTGGAGGTGTCTAATAACAAAGATGCACGCGCGCTTGAAGCCCTCATCCAGGAATATTCCCGGGTAAGCAACGCGGCACTGAACGCCTCCAAAACCGAAATCATCCTCCTTGGTCGGTTTCAGAACTGCTGGGCCCCAGCAAGTAGTTCCCAACCCGGCCCATCTGCTCGGCCACGTCCACGCCTTACTAACTCAAAACACACCGCTCCACTGGTGCTCCCCTTTGTGCCACGACCTACCATAGGACTGGTACGCCATCTGGGTGTGTGGTTGGAGGCAGGTGGATACGCGTCAGCAGTAATGGAGTGCCATATACTGGACAACGTGATGAAGCGAATCGCCTCTCAGAGCCCACCCTACTACCCTCACTGGCAGGGTTGTTCTTGACAACTCTATGCTCCTATCCAAAGTCTGGTTCGGAGCCCACGCCATCCCCTTCTCCCTAAGCTTCTTCAAATCCCTGTATGCTTTGCTACAAGGTTGGCTTTGGTCAGGCCGCCCTTTACCAGTACGGCTAGAGGTCATGTTTGGCCCTCATCATCATGGTGGCATGGGCCTACTTGACTTCAAAGCCCATGCCGCCAAGATCCTGGGCACCTGGATCGCGGCCATCACCGCTCCTACACTCCCATCCCAACACTGGTCCCGCGCGGCCCGCTCCAACTTCTCCCAAGCCTTGGGCATCAACAATCCATCAAACCCCCACTCCCTGATGAAATACCTCGCATCACACACATCAGCCACAGGTCCTCACGGGACCAAAACCCACTACAAACGAATCCTACTCTCCATGCGAAGCGCAGAGTGGAGAATTCATATTAGTGGACATACAACCCAAAGAGGCCGCCCCTCTCCTCAGTTCACACAAGAGGTACAGGGGCTACCCATCCATGATGGCGTGATCCCCATTTGACCCCAAGTTCTATCCAGGGTGGACTACCTGGACATGATGGACATCCCTTATTCCACTGAGACCCAAAAGACTATCTGTAAATACGCACACCATCCTCTGTTGCAGCCTCAAGTCTGCTCCCATGCGTGGCGCTGCCTGAGGCGGGTGTATCGTACAGCTGAGCACTCTAATGCTTTACACTCATCCTGTGTCGTGTGTGGCCAGTATGGAACGCTGTTTCACCGCCTGGAGAAGTGCCCCACCTCTAAAGTAATATGGCGCGAAGTCCAACGTCTGCTAGGCCAGGATCAAACACATCCCTTCAGTCTGTCAAGAGATATGTTTGCTTCATCAATGGCCTCCCCCTCCCACCCTCCCTCCGTGCTCTGGTGGTTGCAATCGCCATGTGGACTATCCACACGATTGTCTTGGATGCCATCGCTGGATCCATCCCCACCCTCCCTGAAGCTGTCCACAGATTCCGGTCTCATTTGGTGGATCACTTTCAAGCGTGGATGTTTGGATATCTCCCACCGCGTCGCTGACAGCTGGTCTCCTCCTGGTTCCCAGTCTGGTTCATCAAATCTGACCCCTTCCTCCACACGTTCTCAATAGTGGCTACGTCCCCTACACACGTTCCCTCCCCTTCCCATAAGTGGCGTTCCCGCTGGCAACAAGAGATAGCATCGCTTCTCTGGGGTGCCTCCCCTGGTACTAAGTTTTGTCTCGTCTGAGTCATATTCGGAAGTGTCTGTTCCATGGTTGGCCTTCCCCACAATAAATTTAAAATTTAAAATTTAATTTTTCATTGAAACTTTTCTATTGTATAAGTAATCAGGGTTAGCTGAGGAAAATTAAGCTAATATAAGTCTTAAAAAAACATAATTTTAATTTCTTATGATTATTATTCAACATCACTACCTGAATTTTGGTATTATTAGTTCAATATAACAAGTGCAGTATACTGGTAGATATTACCTTGTCTCGTGTCTAGGCTCACCTACCACCTCCTAAATAGAATCCACTTTTGACCCACCTGGTAAGCAATCTTCCCCACATAGAAAGAAGACATCTCAAGCAATACCAAACTCAGTGATAAACCCAAATGCAATATTATAAAATCAGTGGTATTCTGAAGATATGCCAGAGGGCTTTTGCACAGGGTTCAACACACTAAGCAATAGGACCAATGTTATGATGATTACCATCCTTGAAACAAAAGTATAAACTTTTAATAAATATGGAGCACTCGCTCCCACAACACTCTTTTATTTAATATATTAAATACAGCAGATCCTTGCTGTTCCGCTCACTTCTAAGCTTTTTAAAAACCCCTCCTGTTAATCTTCTCATCTCACCTATATCTCAGTGACTTCAAATGATACCGCTTCCTTGGCTTAGTAATTCAATTTGCCATATCTCATTGGTTCCAGCAATTATTCATTCATTAATATCATGATTGCCTAATTTGAGGCAATTTCCCAACAACCCAATATTTCCTCATCTTGAGGCGCTTGAATGATAACTCATAACAAACTCAGTAGATTCTATCCATTCCACCATATTAATTTAGGGCTTATCATCCATTTAATCAGAATCGTGACATGCACCACTAATTTTTTTGAATAACCTAGTTTTGTACCTATTATTTGCTCAACTTTGAATCTTCTTAGCCAATATCACTTGTGGGCCATTATTGTTCAAGTACTAATGGTTGGAGTTGCTGTAAGCACAAATCTAGCCAGTTTCATCCTCAAGGCCCTCCTAACCCACCTATTACTTATTGTAACCACTGGGCTGGTGCCTGACAATATGTTAGCTTTCATGCTGGTATAATGACAACATACAGCGCGAAGGCTTTATGGTTAACACAGTATATTCTATTTCTACCCTATAAGTAGTACTTAGGATACATATCTTGACTATTTTAATTTGCAACTAGTGATACGCACATTCAACCATAAGGGCAATCAGCTTGAGCCCGAGAAACCATCTGAACAAGACAAGTACAAGCAGTGGTTTTAAATCTGTTTCTTGTGGCGCCTCCCTTTAGCAGTGACCACAAGGACGACATGATGATTCTGAATTATTTTAGAAAATAGGTGTTAATCAGAAAATAATTCCAATACTGATGTTAAAATGGTCTTTCATGTGGCTATCAAGTACTTAAAACCTTGCTTTTGATTTTTAGAGCCAACTTAAAGAACCCAGATATAGGCCAGGATTAAAGTTTGTTTCTTCCATGAATTACTTATAGTAGCTTGGCTTACCCTAACAAAATTTTAATTAAGTTGCAAGTTAAACGATTACAGCATGGGGAAGTGACAACTCATTTATACTGTGGTCAGTAAACGGTGCCCAGATATCAATTGAGGATAGATGACTATAAATTATATTTTTATTAAATTATAAACTGGCTAAGTCTAGTGAGGCTTATAGTGCACCAAATCTTTGCAGAGAAATCCAGTGATCTAAAAATGGGTCATGGTTGTTTTTATGATCAATACTAACAACTACCACAGAACTTTTAAAGCAACAATAAGATCTCTATTCAGATATAGCAGACCTTTTGGTATACAGCTAGGAAACACCTAGAACAATTACTAAGCTTGATAAAATTTTAACTTTCATTTTAAGAGAAGAAGAGACGTTTCCAGGAGGATTTCTGTCTGTATTGATGATTAAAGGAAAACTTGGGTAAACCCTGTCCAAATGGAACTAATCCAACTCATCCAGAATCTCAGGGCCCAAAAGATAGCCACTATTGAGAATAAGAATCCCTTAAACTATATGCTGTGTTTCCGCTACAGCTGATAAACCTAAGACAAGAGATATCAACTTGGGCTTTTTGGACACGGGTGCCATGGCAAAACATGGACTCCAGTTTACTGAAACATTAGGTAAAGTGTCTTCAGGAAATGAGACATCCAAAATAGCCAAAAGGTATATCTTAGAAAGTTATCATGGTTGATTCTCCATTTAAAGTCAATTTGGGGATGCAATTTTAGACTGAATTTCTGTGATGAACAAAATTACCTACCTGTTTCTTAGGATTCCTATAGTGGGAACAGACAAGATACAATGTTTATTGAGGTAATAATATGGCTACCTTTTACCAAGTTGAATATTGGATTAGTTAAACTACACGCTATGGCAGGTGTCAGGATTCAAGATGATGAGCAAGTCAAGATCCTTACTCCCAAATTGAGCCCCAATACACTAACCTTTGAATCCTCATGATCAAAAACTGTCCATAAATGCATCAAAGTCAGATATTCTGATACTGGACCTGATGAGAAGAATGTCAATATTTCAACTCCCTCATCTTAATTGACTCCTAGAACTAAGAACGGTATCAAATCAATTACCTTGATAAATTATTTGGGGGAAGAAATAGTCAGCATAGCTATTTTATATAAGAAAACTCTGACAGACCAGATCGAGCCAAAGATGCTCCAATATGAATTTATGTTTCATTGAAATCATGGTTCATCATAAGGTAAAGCAACATCTACTCAAAGTGGCACTCAAGGCATCAAATTAGGGTGAACTAAAAAGGGTAATACTTAGGAAGAAGCCAAATGATAAACCTAATTGACCCACAGTATCATCTGACTTGGGCATACAACTTACCATTTTTGCCCTATCAAAATTATGATACAAAAGCATTGTTTCATCCGGGCTGCATCACCTGGCTAGAGCCTCATTTCTGGATTTTTCCCTTTGTTAATTTTATTAATCTTTTTCTTTTGGGGTTTATATTGTTAATTGCAACATATAAAACCCCCTATTTTATTTTTAGTAAAATTACATCATAAATCTTTATCTTTTTTGATACTCAATTTCAATAAGTCCAATTTGCTGTAACTATTAGAATAGTTACTCTAGCTGATGGGACGTAAGCGGTGACTTAGAACTTAATTTATAAATATTATCATGCGAGTTAGTCAGCTTCAGGTATTGAATGTTGGGGTTTTTTAAATTAGCACCATTAAGCTTGGTAATGGAAACCCTACTTAGTTGTTCTCATTACAGGGGCTCAGTCAATGCTTAAAATACCTGCAACTAATTAATCACTATATAAGATAACTTACTTTTCTTTCTCGTTGCAAACACTTTTGAAACCCATTCAATTCAAGACTAAATCTAGTTTGATAATCCCATAGAGGGGATTAGTCTGCGCCCATGTCTGGGAGCAGTTGGGCAAGCAAGGCAAGAGGAGCAGGCGGAAGGCCCGCGGCCTCTAACGTTTGAAAACGCCCTGGAGAATCCAGCGGAATAGAAAAAAATCTAAAAAAACTGGCGGTCACAATTGCCCAGAGATACTCGCGTGGCAAGCATGACGCAACCAGTACATCAACACGCCACATTCCAAGTCACTTTCATCGGTGGAATTCAGAGTTCGTGTGTATCTGGACATCCAAAAAACGGCCCTATGGGAAAAATTTTGTGAAGATGTACACAAAATTTTCCTGACCGCGGTGTACGTTGCACCTCACTCCATGTCGCGCGGTTGGCTGGACCTAGGTTTCAAAAGCAAAATAGCAGCAGACGAGGCTGCAGCAGTGCGCATAGTGGTCAACCTCCCTGAAGGGCAATGGGTCGTCGAAACTAAACGCACCAGATGGACAAAATCATACCAAATTCTCCTCACGTTTGACTTTTTCCTACTACAGTAAAATGTGACATTTTGGAGCAACACCTGAAAGATGGTCTCACCATATATGGTGAAATACAATCTTTTGAAATTCAACGTTTCACGCTGATGCCACACCTGTGCACCGGCAAAGCCATCGCAGTTCTGACCCCAACCAAGGAGATCGTGAAGGACCTAACCCAGATCCCGCACTCCACCTTTATTGACATCACAGGGCACACCACCCACCCATTCTGGGTAACCGTGGACAGCGCGCCCCCCATTTGCACCCACTGTGATGCGTTCGGCCATAAGGCGCACACATGCCCCATCAAAGAGGGCATCACATTCCAAGAGCACCCCTCAGCGGCCATGGCCAGCGGAGAGGCGCACTACGAACCAACCACAAGCACCAAGGAGGCTTTCCCGTGGGGAGCACAAGGCTGCTACCTATTGGTAAAGCCCATCTCCCCACAGGAGCGGAAGAAGGCCAAGCAGGCCCATAGGACTGCAGCCAAGGAAGCAGCCAAGGCCACCACCACCATCCCACACTCACAATGCCAGGAGGACATAGGAGACCTTCGCGGTGGAAGCAACTTGGGAATCCATCACCCAATCAGATTGGGAGGCCCATGCTGAATGGGCCACTCAATCCAAGGATCCGATGGGAGATTCGATCTCACCCAATCGCTGCACCCAAGCCCCAGTTGAAACTGACTTGGGACCTATCCCAACCAAAAAAAATTTTTTTGCCCCATTCGATGGTGCACCAAACTTATCCGCACTGCAAAAAATTCGTCCAATGTTGGGAAAACAAAAAGCGAAGGCCAAAGCCAATGTGACTCTTTCTGCAAAAATTAACAAAAACCCCGATAGCGTTGGTGCTAATACCTGCATGGCTGTGAAAGCCCGTGGGGACCTGGAAGAGGCTGGTGGGCCCGGGGGCCCACCCCCTCGCACCTAAGGTGCAATGGGGGAAACCTTCACTCTAGGGACGCTGAATATCGCTGGACTCAAGGCCTCCCCATCCCAGGCTAGGAAACTGAGTTTTTTACAAAACAATTTACCTGTGGATATCCTGGCCATCCAGGAGTCCCACTGTCCACAAGGAACCGAGGAAGCTTGGAAAACAATGCTCTTACCATCCCTATCCTTTTGGTTGAAGCACTGTGGGGTGCTAATTCAGAAAAACAATTTTTTCAAATTTACATCTTCAGAAACATTCCTAAATGGCCGAGTGCTCATTGTCACCTTCTCATGGGCCAATGTTGCACACACAATCGTCAACATTTATGCCCCAAACGGTGCACAAGAGCGTTGGGAATTTTTCCTCGTCAGTCAAATCCCTCCTGCTACCCCCCAATTCTTTCCTAATTGGTGATATGAACTGTTGGCTAACCTCACCAACGGACTGGTAGCCTCCCTCACCCCACACCCCACAGGGTCACATAGAACTACATGTTCTAAAAGCCACCCTTGGGTTAATGGATGCGCTGCCGTGACATAACGCACAGCTCAAAAACATGACGCGTCCCCACATCCACAATGGCCAATTAAGGTCCATGACCCGCATTGACCTTATTCTAGCGCCGGCGAAATTCCAACCCCATATCTCCCACTTCAAAACAACAAAAATGGAATTCTCTGACCACCGACTGGTCTCAATAATATACCACTTACCCATCACAGTTGCAAAGGCCCCACATTGGTGCAAAATCCGCCCCCCAGAGCTCGCGTCACCAGGATTTTCCACGTGGGTGGAAGAGGCAACTTTGGCAAAATCGTTTGTTGCACCGTTTTTCGTGGACCCCATTTCCACATGGGCAACTTATAAAGAAGACACCATCCGCCACTATTGCCATCTCTCATCCAGACGCTCATGAGCCACATCGGCAGTTATATTGTGCACACTGGCATATTTGGCCCACTTGGAGTCCAACATTCCAGCCTCAGGATATAGCCCTGCATGGGGCCAGAAGAGGGCGGAGGCAGCCGCCCACCTCAACACACTTGAAAGGCAACACAAACATCGGGTTTGTGTCCAATACAGGGCCACACGCATCACTAAAGGTGACAAGTGCACCGCATACTTCTTCATAAAAAAATTTTGCACCACGCCAGAGCGTGGCCTGCACACAGGTGCAAAGATTGGATAATTCTATTGTGGACACACTGGCTGAAGTGGCAATCAAAATGCAAAGATATTACTCTGAGTTATACTGAGCTGAACCAATTCAACCGGCTGAAATGGCGGAATTTCTCGACATAGCTCATATCCGCACCATTTTCTGATACCCGTAAATAATGAATTTAATTACTCCAAACGAATTATGGACTACCATTCGCGGTGCGCCAAACCGAAATGCCCAGGCCCAGATGGCATTCCATATGAGTTTCACAAAAAATATTTTAAATATATATCCCCATTGCCTCTAGCCTCACTCAACCAAAGCATGTTGGAAACACGCCTTCTACCAGGAGGGCAAGAGGCCTTCACCATCACACTCTTCAAGAAAGGGGATAGGCTAGACTTAGCCAACTGGCGCCCCATTTCTCTAACAAACACAGACACCAAAATTTTAACAAAAATCATGGCTAACCGTTAGGGACTGTAGCATCTGCCACCATCTCCCCAGAACAATTCGGTTTCATCCCCAGAAGGTCAATTTGGGATAACGTGCACTCTGTGGCTAATGTGTGTCAGTCCACAGCCTCTGGGGCACTTGTATTCTTGGACCAACAAAAGGCCTATGATAGATTAAACTGGGAATACCTTAGGGCCTGCCTCCAACAATTCCGCCTACCTCCCCACTTCATTAACTGGGTGATGCTGCTCACGGAATCTGCAACAATGGCAGTGCGTGGCCCAGGTTTCCTAACGGAAGTAGTCCGTCCTCAAAGGGGCCTGCGACAAGGGGACCCCTGAGCCCACTCTTATACAACTTCAGCCTTGACCAACTACTGCGAAATGTGAATGCCCAACTCACTGGGGTCCATGTGCCAGGCCAAACCCCAGTCAAGATGATGGCATTTGCAGATGATTGCGTGGTGGAGGTGTCTAATAACAAAGATGCACGCGCGCTTGAAGCCCTCATCCAGGAATATTCCCGGGTAAGCAACGCGGCACTGAACGCCTCCAAAACCGAAATCATCCTCCTTGGTCGGTTTCAGAACTGCTGGGCCCCAGCAAGTAGTTCCCAACCCGGCCCATCTGCTCGGCCACGTCCACGCCTTACTAACTCAAAACACACCGCTCCACTGGTGCTCCCCTTTGTGCCACGACCTACCATAGGACTGGTACGCCATCTGGGTGTGTGGTTGGAGGCAGGTGGATACGCGTCAGCAGTAATGGAGTGCCATATACTGGACAACGTGATGAAGCGAATCGCCTCTCAGAGCCCACCCTACTACCCTCACTGGCAGGGTTGTTCTTGACAACTCTATGCTCCTATCCAAAGTCTGGTTCGGAGCCCACGCCATCCCCTTCTCCCTAAGCTTCTTCAAATCCCTGTATGCTTTGCTACAAGGTTGGCTTTGGTCAGGCCGCCCTTTACCAGTACGGCTAGAGGTCATGTTTGGCCCTCATCATCATGGTGGCATGGGCCTACTTGACTTCAAAGCCCATGCCGCCAAGATCCTGGGCACCTGGATCGCGGCCATCACCGCTCCTACACTCCCATCCCAACACTGGTCCCGCGCGGCCCGCTCCAACTTCTCCCAAGCCTTGGGCATCAACAATCCATCAAACCCCCACTCCCTGATGAAATACCTCGCATCACACACATCAGCCACAGGTCCTCACGGGACCAAAACCCACTACAAACGAATCCTACTCTCCATGCGAAGCGCAGAGTGGAGAATTCATATTAGTGGACATACAACCCAAAGAGGCCGCCCCTCTCCTCAGTTCACACAAGAGGTACAGGGGCTACCCATCCATGATGGCGTGATCCCCATTTGACCCCAAGTCCTATCCAGGGTGGACTACCTGGACATGATGGACATCCCTTATTCCACTGAGACCCAAAAGACTATCTGTAAATACGCACACCATCCTCTGTTGTAGCCTCAAGTCTGCTCCCATGTGTGGCGCTGCCTGAGGCGGGTGTATCGTACAGTTGAGCGCTCTAATGCTTTACACTCATCCTGTGTCGTGTGTGGCCAGTATGGAACGCTGTTTCACCGCCTGGAGTAGTGCCCCACCTCTAAAGTAATATGGCGCGAAGTCCAACGTCTGCTAGGCCAGGATCAAACACATCCCTTCAGTCTGTCAAGAGATATGTTTGCTTCATCAATGGCCCTCCCCCTCCCACCCTCCCTCCGTGCTCTGGTGGTTGTAATCGCCATGTGGACTATCCACACGATTGTCTTGGATGCCATTGCTGGATCTATCCCCACCCTCCCTGAAGCTGTCCACAGATTCCAGTCTCATTTGGTGGATCACTTTCAAGCGTGGATGTTTGGATATCTCTCACCGCGTCGCCAACAGCTGGTCTCCTCCTGGTTCCCAGTCTGGTTCATCAAATCAGACCCCTTCCTCCACACGTGCTCAATAGTGGCTACGTCCCCTACACACGTTCCCTCCCCCTTCCCATAAGTGGCGTTCCCGCTGGCAACAAGAGATAGCATCGCTTCTCTGGGGTGCCTCCCCTAGTACTAAGTTTTGTCTCGTCCGAGTCATATTTGGAAGTGTCCATCCCATGGTCAGCCTTCCCCGCAATAAATTCAAACTATATAAGATAACTTGTTTGATAATGTCGCCCGCTGGGTTCACAATAGAAATGGTGTAGAAGATGATCAAATGGAATTCCACTCATCATCACATTTAAAGAATTTCAAGAAAAATCTTTTGGAAATTCCCAAAATCTCATCATCTTCTTGGATCTCTAATAAGGGAGTTAAAGAATTACTGCATGGAGTCATTAACCCAGGAGAAAGAGGCAACCGTGAAAGGGCATCATCTATGGACATATACCAAATGAACCTATATAAATCCAGTTCTGTCCCAGAGAGCTAAGAGGTCAATTGCAAATCTTTCTCACTATACTTTGTGATTTGAACACCCTGCACTTTTAATGATGTGCATTTACTAGTACTCCAAAACGAGGAACTTTATCATATCAATACCCAAGGGGCATATGGATGGTGTACAAACAGAATAATAATTTATCATCACAAAGAATAGGTGACATCCACAGTTTGTTCATAATGAACCGTTCTTACATCATCCAGCTCCATAATTAAATGTAGACTATTGATTCTGGTGCTATCAAGTATGCGAAAGAAGTTTTGAAGCTTCTTTAAATAGAAATCTTTGAGTCAAATGAAAATACCAAGCAATTAAGGATGCCTTTAATGAAGAGCTTCGATGATAAGTTAGATAAGCTCATGGAGCAATGGTAGCTCCAGCCTTTACTAGCTGTCACTAGGGGGAATAATTGATCTCCTTTGTAAGTCCAGGCTAGAGTAAGCCCTAAAATGAATTTTTGAGATGGAGGCCCATTGGATCTCTGAGACTTCATTGGTGGCACAAAATATCATTAGTTGAGCAGACTAGGTAGAACAAGAGCTAGTAAACTATGTGACTCAGGTGTCTAATCTTTCCATTACCAAATGACTCAACAAATTGGAGAGTGACTTAAATAGCAAATCCCCCAGTTGAGTGAATATTAACAAGGTCTATCATCACCTTAACAAAGCTTATAAACGCTGCATTACTCTTACAGAAGAGTTAAAACCTTACATTTTTTGTCTACTCAGAGAAATGAATTCAAATAAATGAAGGAAAACTTAACTCATTGCATTAGAGTATTGGAGGATGAGAAAAACTTTTGCAACCATACCATTCATCCAATCTCCAACAAATTTATGATCTTGACATCTACATAAAGAACTTAAAAAATAAGGTCATTCTTTAAAGAAGAATTAATCAGCTGAAAGTTACGCCAAGACTTACCATTGAGGAAATGAAGCATTACTCAACCCTATACAGGATCAAATATGTCGACTCAAATGTCAAGTTGAACAGAGTGGCATAAGACTTAAAATTACTGAATCTGAAGCTCCCATCTTATACATCATTACAGTATTGGAGGCCAGTACCTTTATGCTTATATTCAAGGACAAGTTTTCACCTGGTAGAGGGAGTATCACAACTTTTATCTATGTTTACAAAACTGCAAAGGAAGGTGTGATCTAACCTTAAAAGGTTAAGAATATCATTTCATGTTAAGTTATATGGCTCAAGAGGTTATGGTGCCTCATATGGACGACCTGAATACCTGGAAAGAAGTGAAAGAGGCGCTCATCAGGGAATTATGGTCAAAGAAAGCCTGATATTGAAGAAACAAGCCTTCATGAGAATTAGCTATGCAAAAATGAAATCCTTGCTGAATTTTCTGAATGTTTTTAAATATAGAGGCTCAAATACTGATGACCTTAAAGATGCTGACTTTGAACAATGCAATATCTACCGTCATTGCTGGTTTACATAGTAACCCTGACCTGGCCATGCATGTCACATCCTTCAAGAAAAGCTTCAATTCTGGCTTAGACATTAAAGAAGCTGTTGAGAAATTGACTAGACCTAATCGTTGGATATTCAATAACAGCGATTATGGTTCAGGTGTATCCTAAGTATTTGAACTTGGGACCTGCGGCCTAGCAATTTCACTTAATTATATTCAACTATGATGACATGGGCTTGAGGGCTTTGTTGGTTAGGTCGAACTTAAATTTAAGTTTTAATTTAATGACTTGGGCATGTGGGCTTTGTTGGTCTATGTCAAAATTAGTTTTAATGTCAGTTGAGTTTTTGATCAAATTAATTACTAATTAGTGATATGAATCACCTTAGTATGTGCTGCCAATTGCATGTGAAAGTGAATTGGTTCAGCTATTTTGAAGATATGATGAAAGGCCATATTAAGGATGATGATTGTATTTACTCCAACTCTGAGGCTGAGCATGATGCCCTGAGTCAAAGTATTTGTAGACATCATTACAAACTTTTTACGTGGCCAAGGGTCACTGAAAAGTAAGGCGTCATGGGTAAGATGTGGTAAACATCAAACCATATAATTAACCCTTGCAATTAAACTAATAAAGATATCCTTTAACTTCTGGATTAAGTTTCTAATTTATCTTATAAACTTTTTGCGTTATCACTTTATTTTATATTAAAGTTGATTTTCACTTGGGATCAGTAGGATCAGGGCAGCGTGCCATTGTCCAAGTGAAATGACTGGGTATACAATTGAAGTATTACCCAAAAGCTATATCATATATTTAAAGCACCATCCTGTCTATTGTCCTCACACAATAGACGCTCAAAGCTGCAGTTTCCACCAAACAACAAACCAGCCATCAGGCGAAGCCCAAATTGTCAACAATGGCACTCATAGATGGGACTGCAGATGGTGACCAGTATCAACGTTTGAGCGACCAGATTTCGCAGATGAAGGATGAATACACCAGAAAAATCAATGATCTCAATGATGATCTTGATGCTATTAATGAGGCAAACAATAACCTCCATGGAGAACTAAACCAGTGCAAGAAGGCAATAAAGGAAAAGGACCAAGTGATTTCCACCTTGCAGCTACAAGCTACTAGTATGAATGAGGAAATTGCAAAATTAAAATTAAAAAACCGAAATTGTGCCTGTTGGGAAAACAAAATCTATGAGCAGATTCGAACTCTGGATGGCGGGCATTGTCAGTGTGCTACACCACATTTGACTGAAAATTCTTCTGAATATTATGAGGACGAAGCTTCAGAAATAACCACCAAAACAGATGCTGGGCCACGCCGACAATTGCCTAGCAAAATGGTTGCTTTGGCCAACCCTATCACCTCAAACTGGAATATGATGCCCCAACGCCCTAGCACGTCTGACTCTAGTCAACCTAGAAATAATCGTGATAACCAGGAACGGGGAAGCAATAATTATAAACCAGCAAACCTGCCAGCCTTTGACAAGAATGGAAGTATTACCACCTTCATCAAACGTTTTGAAATGGCTATGCATGGGGCCAGCTGACCACAACAAAGCAGCCACCATGATCAACTGCTTGGATGAGTGGAGCATTGAGTTGATTATGCCTCACATCAACAAAAATCCAACATATGCCGAGATCAAGGAGGCCATGCTTCATGAATTTGGAGGTCTAGAACGGATGTCGACCAGAAAATCCAAGTTTATGAACATCAGCTTTAAGAAAGATGAAACAATTGATGAGTTTGCAGATTGATCCTATCGCAAAGCTCAAGTTCTCTTAGGCGCGCAGGCCATGGTCAATTTTGATGCCAAGATTGCACTAGAGCATGCAGTAGAACCTTACCCTAATCTATCCAACACTCTATTGTCTGCTTTCATGCAGAGCCTTTCAACATCTGAATGGTCGACTATTTACACAAAAACTCAAAAAATTACGGCCCTCCTAATACTGGTTACAGATCAGGAACCACTACCCTTGCTGGGAAGTACTTTGAAACCAATAAGAAGACTGACAACCCATGGCCATTGAGTGAAATTACTTTCTTTAATTGCCAACGTAAAGGTCACTATGCTTCCTGATGCAATCAGAGAAATGTCAACATAGTCCTTCCCAATACCGTGCAGGAGGAGGGAAAAGAACAAGCACAATAGATGCGGGATGCTCTAATGTGCCTACAACACCAGTCTCACCTGATCGATATGAAGATGCCTGCAAGGCCTCGTTTGACAATGAAATTGGTTCCATTTTAAAATTGAATGAAGATTCCCCAAATGTACATGTGGTAACTCGCTCCCAGAGTAAGGTTGTCACACCTGAAGTCTCTGAGGTAGTCACTAAACCCTATGTGCAAAAGTACTTGATAATATCTCAGCTGACGGGCCAAGCAATGCATCAGATACCCCAAGCCTGAAAGGGGTCAATATAGCAATGCCAATTGACATATTCATCAATGAATGTCCCAGTATTGGGAATACTCTGAAGCACACTCTTAACTCATTGGACTCTTCCCATATTCATTTAGTAAACTCTATTGATTTTTACTATTCTGAGTGCACTTATGTGGATATCCTAGTCAACAAGGTTAAAGTTGTAGCTATTGTTGATAGCGGAGCACCTATAGACATTGTTTCTACAAAGCTGGTTAAGAAATTGAAAATAGCTCTGGACATTGACCATCATCAAGAATATGGGACCGCAGGTCTTAACAGCACTAAAAGTGAAGGAGCTTACAGCGCCTTGCCATTGCAAATTTGGAGCTTTGGTAGTTGCTGCACCCACTATAGTGCTTCCAAACGCCAACTATTACATATTAATTGGAACTAGTTTTTAAGGACCTATGGGATCTCATGAAATTTTAAGGAAAACATCTTGACGATATTGGGTCAATCGCTTCCAATTTATTACTCTTGCAATAATATGAAGCCCACAAGCCGTTGTAGGAATTTTATCAATATATCTTATGCTGATGGGATAATACCAGTAGGATATATTTAGAGGGGAATTGAAGTCACCCCATGCCAACTTCCATAAATGAAAATTGAGGAATACTGCTACGTGTGAATAAGGATGTGACAATAGCTCCAGGCCATCAACTGGTTATGAGAGCTGGGACCACACTGGATGTTCCAGAAGGACTGTATGGGGAGGTCGTACCCCCGTGGCATCATTCTTTAATGGAACCTAGTGTGGCACCTGGAATACTTATACCGGGGCATGGAGAGATTGATGTCTTACTTGCAAATTTGACCGCCAAAATATTAAGGTCAAGAAATTTCAAGTAGTCGCTTTTGTACACCTACTTCCAAGGGATGAGTCAATATCAGCTGTCAAATTTGGTGATTTATCTGAGTTCAGCTTACCAACCCAAGCCCTCAGGGCACATGCAGTAATACCCCGAGAATTGTTCACCCAATTGTCAGAACAACAGAAGGATAAAGCACTAGAGTTGTTTGAACGATACTCCGAAATTTTTTCCAAAGATGACCAAGATTTAGGTTTTGCAAAAGGAGTTCAGCATTTCGTGGATACCTGGGATCATATGCCTATTATAATGAGACCAATTAGGTGCCCCAGGGCCAGTGACAAAATAGCCAGTGAAGAGCTAGACAAATTGCTGAAAAACGCAATGATAGTGCAATCCAAAAGCCCATGGGCCAGCCCCATTTTAATTGTAAAGAAGAAAGATGGCAGCAATCGAGTTGTGATTGATTATCAATGCCTCAATGCCATTACAAAAAAGGATTCATATCTGTTGCCCAGAATTGACAATGTTCTGGACCGCCTAGGAGGGGCAAAGTACTTTACTGCAATGGACATCATCTCCAGATATTAGCAAATTGAGTTGCCACCAGAGGAGCAGGAAAAGTGTGCGATGATTGCTGCTCAAGGGCTTTTTCAACTGACACACATGCCCCAGGGGCTGTGTAACACTTTGGCAACCTTTCAGCGCGCAATAGACACAATCTTGGGGGACCTTAAATTGTCCTGCGTTCTGGTGTACCTGGATGACATTAATGTCTTTTCGCAAACGTTTTCCAAACATCTGGAGCACCTTGAACAAGTATTTGAATGACTGTTGAAGGCCATTCTAAAGATAAAACCAAGAAAATGCCAATTCTTTAAAGAACAATTGGAATACCTTGGGTTCATCATTAATTCCAAGGGCTTGCGGCCTCAGCCTCAAAAGGTGGAGGCAATTAACAATATGCAACCTCCAATGAGTATGAGAGATGTTCAAGTGTTCTTAGGCATGGTAGGATACTATCAAAGATTTGTGGAGGGATTCGCAAAGATTGCTGAGCCTCTATTCCACTTACTACAAGGAGGAGTTTGTTTTTGCTGGGCAGAGGAATGCCAACAAGCCTTTGAGGCTTTGAAAAAAAATGAGCTCAGCGCCTATCCTCCGATATCCTGATTTCAGCAAGCCTTTTATCATACAAACTGATGCCTCATTGACTGCTATTGGTGGTGTGCTATCGCAGATTGGGGATGATGGCGAGGAGCATCCAGTCGCTTATTGCAGCAGGACGCTGAATAAGCATGAGCATAATTATACGGTGACCAAATGAGAATGCCTGGCTGTCATCTATGCTTGTAAAAAAGTTCAGGTTTACATTTATGGCACCAAATTTCAAGTAGTAATGGATCACAGCTCATTACAATGGCTCCACAATCTCAAGGAACATGAAGGATGGTTAGCCTGCTGGTCTCTGAAATTACAAGCATACAATTATGAAATTATTCATAAAGCTGGAGTGGCCCATCAAAATGCAGATGGACTATTGCGACTCCCCATTGTAGCTGTTCTGAGCAATTTGGCTGATGAGCTTCATGAAAGAATGATTAACTGAATGTATGGAGATGAACCACCCAAAGTTTAAAAGGCGATTGAGAAAGCATTAATTAACTTTGAATATCAAAATGGAATTCTATACAAACTCAAGCCTGATGGACAACGTCAAATCTTCCCAAAACCTTCCGACTGAATTGAGATTATTACACAAGCACACAAGGCTGTTGGACATGGGGAATGACTAAGATGCTAGAATTAATTTGAGCCAGTTACTATTGGGATTCTATGTGATTTGATATCTAAGATGTGCTCGAGAAATGTCATTCATGCCAAATTGCAAAACCTATGAAGTTGAATGTGAAATATCAGCTGATCAAACTTGACTGGGCCTGGAATACCATATCAACTGATGTAATCAGCCCCTTGCATGTGAGTAGCCTAGGCAACAAATACATAATTGTTGCTATCAACCATCTAACAAAATGGATGGAAGTGAAAGTAATTCAAGATGTCTGGGCCCTAACTGCTGCCAAGTTCATTATGGATAATATTATCTATAAGCACGGATGCCCCCAGAATATATTGTTAGACAATAGCACGAATTTTACTGCCCAAATGGTACAACAGCTAAATGAATTGATGTCTATCAAAGGAGTGTTGTCAACACCATACCATCCTGAGACTAATGGTATGGTAGAGCGAGTGAATGGCACTTTAGTCAGCATTTTACGTAAAATGCAGCCTTGACACCTTTGCAATGGGCAACTTCAATTAGTGCAACCATTTTTGCGTACAATATTGGACACTACAGCAGCACATGCCACTCTCCGTTTCAACCTTTGTATGGTAGACAGCCCACTCTACCTCCATTACTATACTCAGTACTCAGTTCACCCGATGCAATTAACCCAAATAACTATATTGAGCAACTGGAGAAGACCCTAATAAAGTTGCAATTAGAAGCTTATCAAAATGTGATTAGTCAAAAAACTATTCAGAAAAGCTATGATGACACCAAAAGGGCTACAGTGAATAAGCTTAATGAAGGAGATTTAGTAGTATATTGTGACACTCATAACGCAGGCCGCGCACACAAACTAGCCTCGATCTGGAAGGGTCCAATTATCACTTTAGAGAAATTGTCTGAAGATGTATATACCATTAAGGATCAAGGTGGCTGGGTTGTGAATTGAGTACATGCTAAGTTCCTTTGTCCATATCATAAAGAATAATAATATAAAGGAAAATAATAATATTAATAAAAAATAAAAAGTAAAAAGTAAAAAAGTAAAAATAATAATAATTACAAATCATATAGTTTATTATATAGATTGATGCCTCGCATGCATTAGAAGTAGGTATCCCCTCTTTGGTGGGGGGAGGAGAGTGCGATCAAACCAAAGAAGCCTGCAACAGAATCAGAGAGATGCGGACTTCATACAAGTTCCAACTGTCTAGACCCTGACGGAGATGCACCAAAACCCAAGAAAGCTTGGCATCAGGCATGCTGGCCTTGTCAGCTTAGGAAAGGCTATTGAGATGACATTTAAACCTTGAGGAAGGTGAAAAGTTAGACAGTGTGACCCAGGAAGAAGGGTATCTGCCGCTTATATCCAGTCAAGGTGGGGGAAGTGTTGAGGAATTGACTGGACCTAATCGTCAGATATTCAATATCAACAATTATGGTTCAGGTGTATCCTAAGTATCTGAACTTGGGACTTGCAGCCTAGCAATTTCACTTAATTATATTCGACTATGATGACATGGGCTTGAGGGCTTTGTTAGCTTGGTCAAACTTAAATATAAGTTTTATTTAATGACTTGGGCATGTGGGCTTTGTTGGTCTATGTCAAAATTAGTTTTTAATGTCAGTTGAGTTTTTGATCAAATTAATTACTAATTAGTGATATGAATCACCTTAGTATGTGCTGCCAATTGCACGTGAAAGTGAATTGGTTCAGCTATTTTGAAGATATGATGAAAGGCCATATCAAGGATGATGATGGTATTTACTTCAACTCTGAGGCTGAGCATGATGCCCTGAGTCAAAGTATTTGTAGACATCATTACAAACTTTTTACGTGGCCAAGGGTCACTGAAAAGTAAGGCGTCATGGGTAAGATGTGGTTAACATCAAACCATATAGATAACCCTTGCAATTACACTAATAAAGATATCCTTTAACTTCTGGATTAAATTTCTAATTTATCTTATAACCTTTTTGCGTTATCACTTTATTTTATATTAAAGTTGATTTTCACTTGGGATCAGTAGGATCAGGGCAGCGTGCCATTGTCCAAGTGAAATGACCGGGTATACAATTGAAGTATTACCAAAAAGCTATATCATAAATTTAAAGCACCATGAGGGAGGATACCCAAGTGGTAGAGTATGGACCCTCTACCACTGCCTCCCGAGTTTAATCCCAGTAATGGACTTTGGGTAGGGGACGATTTTGACTGTGTTGGTTTTGCGCGCCAATGCCCCAAACTGAGATAGCGAATAGCAAAGGTGGTCCATGTTGTTCCTGGCCTTGTTACGCCGCGCGTGGAGGTTTTCCGGGTTTTATCCTCCTTTCCCATTTTCTTCACTTCCCTAATCAGTGCGGTACCATCCCCAGGTCGGCCCACCTCAAATAAAATTTAAAATAAAAATTTAAAGCACCATCCTGTTTATTGTCCTCACACAATAGACGCTCAAAGCTGCAGTTTCCACCAAGTAACAAATCAGCCATCAGGCGAAGTCCAAATCGTCAACAGAAGCCCTGCTCGATGAAGTTGACATACACAAGCTGGCGAACTCATTAAAGGCCCCCACAAAACCCTGAGTGTATACTGGGGAATAAGAAAATCCTAAGAGGGAGTATAATCCAAGGTACAACTAATGTAGGAAGTATAGCCATACTGAGGAAATGTTTTAAGAATATCCCTGTTCTTGCCAAGAAGTTAAAAGAGAGTCAGCTTAGGGTCAGGTACCTCTAGAGCTAATTGACCCAAAGTACCTGAAAGTGAAACACTGCCAATTTCTCGCCTCGCTTGCATTAAAATTGAGCCTAATGATGACTGAAGACAGGTCATGAGGGCACAGGTTATTACGTTTTATGATCACCTTCTGGGCTTACTGTTCTGGACTGTTTGATTTCTGATAGTATTGACAATTCTAAATTTCCCAAAAGAACTTACCCCAGTCAGATTATAGGGTGTCCCCAGATAGTTGATACAGCTAGTGATGCTGATCAGTACCTTGCCCTGTTGATCTAGCCCATATTGAGCATTATACCCTCCTGGAATCAAGAAAAAATATTCCAAGACTGCCCATTATCAACGCTATGTTTTTCCCCAATAAAGTGTTGGCTCTCCACTAAAGTTACTGAGCTATTACCAAAGTGCGAGTGGTAATTAAGAAGGTCCAAGTTATAGCTATCTTATATATGGGACCACATATCAATGTTGTGTAATCCCGACCCCATCAAGCAGATCAAGCTAGCCCATGACCTTTAATACACTCAAGAATATGATACCGCTGGTCCAAATATCACCAAGGTGATAGGTGCATACTTATATATGCTAATCCGATTTGGCAAGTTAGTATTTTAAGCTCTTGCAGTTGCCCTAGACAACAGTCATTATGATGTTCTCATTGGGAAGAGATTTATTATTGAATATGAAAAAGTTATCAGTCTAAACGAAGGATAAATATCACTTCTCAACTATGAAATTCCCCTTTTTTGGATAACAAAGGCTCCAGCAAGAAGAATTAAGCTTGTTTAGTCAAGTAATCTGTTTTTACTTTACATTTGCGATATACTAACTCTAGAAGAAACACAAAAAAGCTACCCAACGCATTAGATGCAGAAGAAGGCATACCATTTTAAGCAACCAAAGAGGTAGAAATTAACCCAGGAGAAAAAAAGTGGTTTACACCAACCTAACCCAGCGTATACCCCCAAACTTCTCACTTCATATCAAAGTGTCACTGGAGTAAGTAGGTTTGTGTTATGTTCACATGACTATATTGAATAAAAAATTTCCAGGACAAGGCTGGGCGCCAAGAGTCCAAGAAGGGTGAGCTTCAGGACCTTACTGACTTGAGGCACACATTGAACAAACGCTGGATACAGGCCAGGTATGCCCAGGTTGGCTCAGAGAAAATGCAACATGCACAGACCTATATAACAGCCATAGTGTTAAAATGAACGCTCTACCACCTCAATTACACTGGTTCATTTCAGTTATTTGGTGAATAGAATTCAAAACCCATTCAATTTATGATATCACTAACTTGGGTTGGGCTCAACTTCAATCAATCACTCAAGTTTGGTCGGTTTCAAAGTAAATTACCCAGTCAGATGGAAGTGTGCACTTATTGGTACACCAGGGCAAATACCACTTTCTCCGATTGATGATTCCCCCAAGTTGTCTTAAATATATTTGCTTGAGACTAACCTTTCACATTGGTCATCTTCCCTATAATAAAATACCCCGTTCAATTACAGTTGTTGGGTTTTAGGGGTTTGGGGGCTGCTTTCTGGTGCTTGTCAGACATTTGCCCTCCAGGATTTAAGATAAGAATGTTTTGGGGCAATAATACCTGAAAAGGGGAGATGTCAGACATTTGCAATACCTTGATAATAAATAGATCAATTTATATATAAATAACGATTTTATCAGTCAAAAGACCCTGGCCTTCTCAGTGGAACCCACAAATTGGGGTAACACAAATTCAAATACTTCATGGGCAATTAATATAAGATCAAGCAGTCAGATTACTCTGAACACAAAGTGGACCATGGGACATCCATTGGATGGTACTCCTTTAGCCATGAACAGGTCCATTTAAGCACCTACGTGGGGACCACACCCTTTTATAGGCTTGGTGGGGGTCCCCCAAGGTGAAATAATTTTATCAAATGGGGATTGGCTGAAAGTAATTAAATAGTTACCCCATGGGTACAACTAAACCAAAAATAATTCTCCATCCATTGTTTAGCAAAAGTGAACCGTGTTTAGAGCTTTGATAGGCTAAAATCCCGTATTACCTAATTCATAATTTACCAAGCTATCTGAACGTTGAGCCTTGCCATTTTAAATACTATTATTGATTTATTAAGTGTATTCTCTATTTTACCCCTGCGTGGCACCCAATAAAAATCTATAATTAAACCTTTTTATTATTTATTTATTTATTTTAGTTATTTTCATATAAGTGGTGGGAAAGCCCCTCAATTATATCATTGGATTTAAGCAAAAAGCACCATCAAGCCTTTTTTCAGCCACAAATTCAGCAATTGGTGCTCACTACATGGTGACTTGTACACCACAAAAACATTATAATAATGGAGGCTGTTGGGTTGGTAACCCTTCTAGCCTTTCCGCTGACATTAACCCCAAGCTAGCTATTATAGAACAACAGTTAGTGCTTTGTCTCGCCTTAAATGGCTCAAGCAGCACTATTCTCAAAGCCCAGTTATACAAAAACCCCCTCTGCGAGACAAGCTCACATCTGGTGAAAACAGTATTGCCTCCTTCTTTATGTTTATGAATCTGCGATGGAAGGAACAACTGACCATCAAAAAATCTAGCACATATTCCCTGCTTAAATTGTTTAACTCAAGAAAGAATGGTCACCACCATGGTCAACCTCAGCACTTAGGCAGAGGTTAAGCAAGCGCTTCTTGATGAATTTGGTTCCAAATAAAGTTTACAGCGGCAAAAACAGGCTTTTATGTGCCTTAGTTTAAAAGAGTTAGAATGGATCTCATCTTTTGTTGAGCGCTTCTATGACAAAGTTGAACCTTTGTTGCTTGCCTAAATGCTTCATCTTGATGATGCTATTGCGGCTATCTTAGCTGGCTTGGCATCTCTTTACTCCTTGGCGATGCATCTATCTTCCATAAAGCACACTTTTTAAAACTGGTTGAGATATCAAGGAGGCCTTACTAGCAATTGATAATATCTATGAACTTGACCCTACACAAGGATCTTTGAGCCAAGCATCTATATCAACTAGTTTAGAATCTACCACAGCTTTCTCCCTCTGGAAACTTGCTCCTGCAAGTTGCCATCACAAATTGCTTCTTATTCCCATAACAACAATCAGATGGTAATGGCGATAATTGGACTGTGATCCCCTTCGTCTTCATCTCAAAAACTCAGTTAATAAAGCAGTCATCTCTTTGCCTTGCCCATATTTTTCTCCAGAGCGGCCTTCCCAAGTGGTCTCAAAGCCAGCTCCAAAGCTAAACCCCTTTCTTGGGTCCCAATCGCTCCCACTAACAATGGGTTAAATGACCAGGTCACAAAGGCTAAACCGCCTGTTTTGCAGAAGCACCTAGACACTGAACGACTTAAAGCTGTTGTAGTTAAAGCATCACCTCCATGGTGCTATCCCCTCGGCCTCTCATTCAGTTAACTATAGTCTGAAACCTGTTTCCATGAGGTAGCACAAGCCCCCCACTTTGAAGGTCGAAACTCGAGCTGTGACAATATAAATGCCTTTAAAATTTAATAAGGTGGAGGAGCAAACCCAGTAATTTATCATCCCATAAAGGAAGTCCTGAACCTACCCCACCTTATATGGGCTCCCTAACCAGCATTGATAATCCCTCTGACAACGAGTCTGAAGGGGTTGATGAAGATGCTGGTCATTATGTTTTAGAAGCCCCAGGTTAAGTGGAGGTACCTAATCAATTGAACCTGGAGAGAGTGAATTGGGTTAAGATCCCTCATTAAACTTGTCTTTGGCAAGTGATAAGGAGTCCTAAGATTTTTACATTACCAGTGACATGGACCAGTTCATTGCCTCATTTCTCCAATCTACCCAGTGTGTTCATACCCTGCAGAATATCCAGGAGAAATACCCTGAAACTTCCAGAAGAATTGCCTCCACTTTTCCTTCTAAAAAGAGGTCCTCGCTCTTCCCCCACCTTGGGTGGTACTTTATCTAGAGTGGAGGTCACTGCTAATGGAGTGCGGTAAAGCTATCCGTGACACTGGGTCCCCGGCAAATGTTGTGTCAACCAAGATCATTAAGAAAATTAAGCTGGCCCCTGACCTCTACTACACTCAAGCTTTGGAACTGTGTGCCCAAACAACACCAGCTCCGTTGGAGCCTACTCTTCTCTGCCCATTCGTTTTGGGAAGCTTCTCCTATCAGCTCCTCAGTGGCTCTGGCTAACTAAGCTTATGATCTACTCATTGGTACCCAGTTTATGCTTAAATATGAAGGGGTATTAATCTGAAGCAGGGATATCTTTTCTTGCTTAACTATGGTTCCTCTGATTTTGAAAGATGATGAGCTTAGCAAAAAAGATTATGCTTGCATCGTTGATTTTCCCTCTTGCGCCTTATCATTACATTACACCACGGAAGGATGGCATACAAAAATGTTGCCTCCATCTGTGGATGCCCTCGAGTGTATCTCTCTCTATGCTTCTGAAGAGGTGGTCATTAAGGCTGACGAACAAAGGGTAGTTGACATGAAGATTACCATGAAAATCCCACACAATTGCCTACTGCACCTCATTAGCATAGATTTAGTTAGTCTAAAAGAGCCCAGATTTTTTCCAGGCATGTTAGACCCGCCTATCATCGGCCTGTTAACCTTTTTCTTGGGAATCTTACAATTGGATATGGTGGTAAAAAATCATCAGGAGATCAGAAGAGTCCTTATGATACCAATTGAGGACATCAAGAAAAACCACTGTATTAGATCTATGGAGAATATGGGGTTACTGATGACCAATCTTTATGTACCCTACCTTCTGTTCATATCTTCGATCAACTAATCCCAGCTGAGTTGGATAAAGTCCACACCTTACTCGAGGCTACAGTGAAATTTTCTCCAATCCTATCAATGACTATGGGTAAATTAAGGGGTGGATGCATACCATTGACGTTGGGGATGCTAAACTCATTTGCTATGAGCCCTATCACAAATAAAAAGTTGGGGAGCTTTAGATGCAGATGGAGCTTAAACAGCTGCTGGATAAAGGATTGCTGGTGCCGTCAAAAACCCTTGGTGATCCCCCTTTTATTATCAAAGAAGAAAATGGAGGTCATCAGGTAGTGATGGACTACCAAAATTAAACAACCTCTCCAAGAAGGATAGTTATCCTTTCCCTCTTATTAATGAAGCTCTGTCCCAACTCTCTGGGTCTAAGTTCTTTTCAGCCACGGACCTGGCTAGCGGTTATTGGCAAATGGACCTTTCTCCACAAGGCCAGGAGAAATGTGCTCTTATTTGCAGTGAGGATCTCTTCCAACCTACCTGACTACCGCAAGGGTTGTGCAACGCGCCTGCCACTTTCCAGTGAGCAATGGATCATATCTTTCAGGATCTAAAATTAAGCTGCATCATCGTCTATCTTGACGATATCACAGTTTTCTCCAAGACTTTCAATGAACACCACGCACATCTAAAGGTGGTGTTTCAATGCTTGCTGGCATCTAATATTAAATTAAAGCCCTTTAAATGCACATTTTCCAAGAGGAAGCTGGATTTCCTTGAGCACTTTATCTCACAAGTTGGGATACAACCACTTAAAAATAGATTCAAAGCAATATCCAAGATGCCTGCACCAAAAACCCTTCACGACATCCAGTTATTTTTGGGCATGATTGAATACTACTATCTATTTACCCCAAAATTTCCCAGCTCAATAGGTCCCTCATCCGCCTCCTGGCTAAGAACACCCCCTTCCATTGGGGTGCTGAATAAAAGGCCGCCTTTGATACCCTGAAGGCGCTATTGCAAAAAGGCCAATACTTCATTACCCGACTACAGCAAACCCTTCATGTTATCACAGATGCTTCTGACTACGCTGTTGGAGTTATATTGCTCAATTAAATGAGCATGGGGCTGATCATCCCATGTCTTATTTTAGTAAAATGCTTTCAAAAGCTAGGCGTAATTACAGCGCCACTGAGAAAAAGCTTGTGTGTCTGCTCGCTTTCAAACACTACCGCCCATTCCTATATGGAACTCCCTACAAAGTAATCACAGACCACGCCTCTCTAAAGTGGTTGCAGAGTATAAAGGACCCCACGGGGTAGTTGCTCACTGGGCTCTTAAGCTCCAACATTATAATATAACTATTGAGCACCAGTCAGGAATGCATCATATGAATTTAGATGGGTTAACATGGCTGCCCATTATTCACTTAGAAAATAGTGAAGTTGAGAGACTACATGATCTCCTCATGACTCCAGATTCACGGGCTGATGAAGATGAAACAGTAAAAAATTGCTAGCTTGACACTCCCACAACACCAAAATGAAAAATGGGAGTTATATAAGAAGATAGTAGTAAATTGGTTTTCCTATCTCTGGCTGCCAGAGCGAGTTCCTGTCACCTTGGAATCCACATTATCATGGGGCATTGCAGAGTACACAAAACATATGAGTGAGTGAAAGAGAGGTACTACTGGGAGGCATCTTGGAAATCATAACTGAAGCCTTGGGTGTATGCCTGACCTGTTAAACAATCCAGCTTCAAGGCCTAATATTATTATCAACCTACGATGCCTCAACAACCCTTCCATATCATAAGTTTGGATGTGGTAGGTCCTCTCCCTCAGACCACAGGTGGCAATCGCAATATCTTAGTTGGTATTGATCATTTCACCAAATTGGTTGAAGCTATAGTTCTCCCCGCTCAGACTGCTAAAGCCACGGCCAACTTCTTACATCAATACTATTTCACCTGGAATGGATGTTCTCAGGTCCTCCTATGTGATAATGGAAAATGTTTACCTAGCAAGTGGTGAAGCTCCTTGTCACCTCCATGAGAGCGCAACAAATCTTCTTGGCCCCTTATAACTCATCCACAAATGGTGCTTTAGAAAGAGTTAATGGAACCATGATCTCCATACTCAAAAAAATGGCCAATTCAGACCCTCTTAACTGTGATCTTTATTTTCCCAGTGCCCTCATGGCCTACTGAATTAGTTATATTGCATCCTAAAGATGTCCCCTTTCTGTGTGTCATATAGCCAAGAACCTGGGGTACCAGCTCTACTAGCATAAGATACTTCACTGACAGAACTGACCCAGAGAAAGCCATGAAAAAGATAGCCCAACACATCATTAACTAAAAACAAAAGCTTTGACTAACTTGGCCAAGACATTTACAAAAGAAGGTAAAGCAGCTAATGAGCTCCATGTCCCTCTCCCTTCCTATCAAGTAGCTGACTTGGTATTTGCCAAACATTTGCCTTTGCAGCTTAAAGATAAGAATGTCCTAGGTCAAGTTCAGCTGAGCAAGGAAAATGTCAGCCATTTGTGATTTTCCGATGCTATAAAGAGCAATGTTAATGAAAATGTCGACGAGATTGTCCAAAAGACCCTAGCTGATTCTTGGTAAAACCCTGTAAACTGGGTTAACACCAGTTTGAAACCCGCATGGGCACTTCCATTAAAATCAAATGATCAGATTTCACCAATTGCATAATGGACTTTGGAGAAACTAGCAGAAGGTACTCCCCCAACCAGCACCAAGTCCTTCACTACACCTGCACGGGAGCATCCCCCTTTTATAGGTGTGGTGGTGGGCCCCCGAGGTGATAATAATTTTTTGAGTGGTGATTGGTTGTGGTACATCATATCCTTGCCATATGGGTATATTCTGCCCCAAAACCCCAACGTCCGTTTTACCAAAATTAACTACATTTCCCTAAAATCTGACAGGATCAACCCCATATTAACTAAATTGAATAGCATTAAAGCTACTCAAAACCTATCCCCAAATTCCCTCCAACCTTCTAAAATAGTATAAATACTAATTGTTAAAAATTGGAAAGGGATTGCTTCTCATTTTTACCCCTGCGCTTACATTAAAAAATTATAAAAAACAATTTTATAGTTATATATTTTATTACTTTATTAAAATCCCTTGTGGGATTCAGTGGCGTAGCACCAAGAAATTGTAACTAAGCTGAATTTTACAAAATGGTTCTCACTAGGGGATCCCTGACACAAAAATAGTTGCTCTTGAAAGGCAACTGGAAAGCGCTTTGTCCCGCCTTAGGAGCTTGAGCAGCGCCCTTTCAAACTCCCCCTTAAGGACAAATATAAACCCTGGTGAAGGAAGCATTGTTACATTTTTGTTAGTCTACAAAGCTGCCATGGATGGTATAACTGACAAGCAAAAAGTCCGATGTATCCTTCCTTGTTTAAGCCGCTTAACGCAAGAGATGTTAGTACCCAACCTGAACCCTGGGTAGACCTGGTCAAAAGTGAAAGAGGCTCTTCTATCTGAATTCGGATCAAAGCAAAGTCTACACAGGGAAAAACAGGCTTTTATGCGCCTTACTATATATGAAGGAGAATCAACCATTGCCTTTGCTATACGCTTTTACCTCACTGTGCAAAGGTTGCCAACTTCAAACATGCTTACCCTTGCTGATGCTATCGCTGCCCTGTTAACTAGGTTAGAGTCTCAGCCTTCTCTAGCCAGAAATATCATCTCAGTGAAACGCAACTTCACAAACATCCATGATATTAAAGAGGCTTTGATAGAAGTAGCTGAATTCCACTTATGTGCTGAACATAATATTACTAAGGAGAAACCTTCAGTGTTAACGATTAAGGAGTTACCACCAGTTGGCCAGTTGGGAGTAAGGCCACCTGGGCCTATCCTCCCTACAAAACCTGCTCCCTCAGTGCGACTTAAAAAGGTTATCACTCTTTCAAATGACTCAAAGCCTTGTAAGGTTGTAGCAACCATATGCCCGCACAAGCTCACTAACGTCTCTGTGCCTTCCCTTCCAGCCAAGCTGGAAAAAGCGTCTCCTAAGGCTACAAAATCTTCTGCAGACATCCCCCTACCTCCATCGCTGCCTTGCCAGTTGTTGCGAATACTCTTAGTGAGAAATCTGAGGGGGTTATGATAACGTTAGTTACTACATATTGGGAGCCTTCGTGGAAGTAGAAGTGCCTGATCATTTGAATCTTGAGGTATAGACGATACCACCATACCTGAGGAGACATACCTCAGTCAAATTCTAGGGTGTCCAAAAGTGATTGACACGGCCAGTGATGGTGACCAATTCTTAGCTGGCTTGATTCGCCCTCTTCAGCGGGTGCATCCCATAAAATCCATTATGGATAAATACCCGGAAGACCACTAGAAAGCTAACCTCCACCTTCTGGATCAAGGAGGTCTTAGCTTTGTCACCTAAATTTTGAGGAACGCTCACTAAGTTTGAAGTGGTTATTCAAAAGGTCAGAATACTAGCCATCTTGGACACTGGCTCCCCAGTCAACGTGATCTCCTCTAAGATTATTAAGAAGATAAAGTTAGCGCCTGATTTGGAGTACACGCAAGAGTTTGGAACTGCTGGCCCCAACAATATCCGTGCTATTGGGGCCTACTCTTCCTTTCTCATTCGAATTGAGAAAGCTTATCCTATCAGCCTCTGCTGTGGCTTTGGATAACAATTCATATGATATGCTCATTGGCATTCAATTTATGATTGAGTATGAAGGAATAATTAACAAGAAGCAAGGGGTCCACTCGTTACTCAACTAAAAAAGTCCCTTTAGTCTTATCCAATAAAGAGCTCAACAAGAACAAATACTCTTGCCTGATCGAATACCCCTCTCAGCTATAACCTTTCCATACTCCACTTCCGGGTGCAACACAAAGAAATTACCCAATCCATTTGATTCTGGGGATGGTATCCCTTTCTACGCTGCAGATGAGGTCTTGATTAATCCTGGTGAATAAAGAGTGGTTGACACTAAGATCACGCTTCAAATTCCTCATCATTGCTTGTTGCAACTCGTAAGTATTGAAGGTTTTAATCCCTTGGAGCCTCATGTCTTTCCTGGGATACTATACCCAGCCTACCATATGCCTATTACCCTTCTACTTGGAAACCTTACCGGAAAAAAACATGATCATATGGAAATACCAGGAGATTGGCCAAGGCTTCCTACTCCCTGTAGAGGACATTGAACATATCCACTCCATTGGCTCTAACAGACTTGGGCTTACCCATGGACAACATGGTGTGCACCTTCCCAGTGTTCATATATTGGATAATCTGACCCCAGAGGAGTTGTAAAAAGTTCATACCTTGTTAGACGAATACAGTGACATATTCTCCAAATCAGAAACTGGCTATGGCCACATGAAAGGCTGATGCCACTCCATTGATGTGGGTGATGCCTGGCCTATAAGGTCCAACCCTTATTACAAGTCAAAGGTGGAGGAACAACAGATGAGGACGGAGCTCCAGCAGTTATTAGACGTAAGGCTACTCGTTCCTTCAAAAAGCTCTTGGCATTCACCTCTCTTACTAATTAAAAAAGAAAAAGGGAGGTCACCAGATAGTCATGGATTACCATAGATTAATAAGCCTCACTAAGAAGGATAGCTATCCTATCCCTCGCATTGATGACGCCTAGGCCCTACTCTCTAGCTCTAACTTCTTCTCCGCCATGGACTTGGCCACCGGCTATTGGCAAATGGACCTTTCTCCTCAAGATCAGGAGAAACGCGCTCTTACTTGTAGTGAAGGTCTCTTCCAACCCACACGATTACCAAGGGTTGTGCAACGCATCTGCCTCTTTCCAGCGTGCGATTGATCTCATCTTGCAGGACCTCAAGTTGACTTGTGTCATCGTCTATCTTGATGACATCACAGTGTTCTCAAAAACCTTCAACGAACATCTTGATTACTTGAAGGAGGTGTTTTAACGGTTACGTCAGTCTGATATAAAATTTAAGCCCCCAAAGTGTAACTACTTCCAAAGGAAATTAGATTTCCTTGGCCACTTCATTTACCAAGAAGGAATCCTACCCATGCAGGACAATGTCGAAGCCATCTCAAAAATGCCAGCCCCTAAAAATTTACATGATAATTAAGTATTTCTAGGGATGATGGGGTATTACCATCAGTTCATCCCTAAGTTTGCCCAACTCAGTGAGCCCCTTGTCCAGCTATTAACCAAGAATACCCCTTTCTATTGGAGTGTTGAACAAAGAGCCGCTTTTGAGAAGATGATTCAGCTACTTCAACAATGTCCTATCCTATTGCACCCCAATTATAATAAACCTTTCATATTGTTCACTGACGCCTTGACTATGCCATTGAGGCCATCTTAGCCTAATTAGATGAACACGGTGTAGATCATCCTGTATTTTATTTAGTAAGATGCTGCCAAAGGCAGAATGCAACTACAGTGTATTGGAGAAGGAGTGCCTTGCTGTTCTGTTGGCTGTAAAGCACTACCACCCTTTTCTCTATGGAACCACCTTCACTGTAGTTACCGACCACGCTTCTCTAAAATGGTTACAAAACATGAAGGATCCTACTGGGAGGCATGCTCGTTGGGCTCTAAAGCTCCAGCCTTACTACATGAAGATCAAGCACCATGCTGGAACCCATCACTTGAATGTTGATAGGATGACTCAGCTACCATTCCTTCACTTGGATAATAGTGAGGTGGAGAGGTTACATGGCCTCTTAATGACCCCCATTGAATGGGAGGATGAGGATGAGCCTATT
This sequence comes from Massospora cicadina, assembly GCA_022478985.1. Taxonomy (NCBI): domain Eukaryota; kingdom Fungi; phylum Entomophthoromycota; class Entomophthoromycetes; order Entomophthorales; family Entomophthoraceae; genus Massospora; species Massospora cicadina. The sequence goes on along the minus strand of JAKSZP010014663.1, from coordinate 60,103 downwards.
CAAAAGATGTTATCTTGGCACTCCCATAACACTAAAGTTGAAGATGGGAAGTTGTATAAGCAGGTGGGGACAAATTGGCTACCTTACCTTCGACCCTCAAAATGCATACCTGCTATCCTAGAAGCACATTCCACTCTAGGTCATGGAGGGGCAAAGAAAACCTATGAGTGGATTAAGGATCAGTTTTACTGGGATGGAATGATGGAATCTATTGTTAATGTTTTGGAAGCCTGCCTTACTTGTAAGAAGCAATCGTGTTTCAAGTCTAGATACCAATATCAACCAACTACCCCTCAACAACCGTTCCATACCATCAGCTTGGATGTAGTAGGTCACCTTCCTTAGTCTACTAATGGAAACAGATTTATCCAAGTAGCTATCGACCACTTCACTAAGTGGGTTAAAGCCATGGCTCTCCCTGCTCAAGCAGCTAAGGCCACCGCCACCTTCGTACATCAACACATCTTCACCCCGTCACAGTTGCCCCCAAGAATTACTCTGCAATAATGGTAAGAACTTCACCTCTAGAGTAGTCAAAATCCTGGCTATATATATGGGAGCACAACAACTTTTCTTAGCTCCATATAACCTCTCCACAAATGAGACAGTGGAAAGAGCAAATGGAACCTTGGTTTCCATTCTGCGAAAGATGGCCTCATCAGATCCTCTTCACTGGGATCACTATTTACATAGTGCTCTTATGGCATACCAGATTTGCTATCACCAGATTTTGAAAATGTCTACATTCCATATCTTGTATGGGTTAGAACCAAGAAATACCTGCCCTCTTAGCTAAGGATATATTCTCTTCTAGAGTTGAGGAACTGGAGAGAGTTATGAGAAGATTGGCTCAGCGCATATTTCAACTCCAATCTAAAGCTATGAACAATTTAACAAAAACAGTAACAAAGGAAGGGAAGACTGCAAATGAGTTCCAAACCCCCTTACCTACCTTCCAAGTATCCGACATGGTGTTGTACTACCAAACTGCATCACCTCTAGAAGCGGTAAACTTGGATCAATTTGGGAGGGTCCTTTCACCATCATCTACAATATAGGTAACGAGTACTATATCAAAAATCTAGCTACTAGTATCACAATTAATCGCGTACATGGCTGTTTGCTCCGGCCCTAATCACTCTCCAACATTCTTGAAGGGGGTGATGTCAGACATTTGCCTTTGAAGCTTAAAGATAAGAATGTCCTAGGTCAAGTTCAGCTGAGCAAGGGAAACGTCAGCCATTTGCAATTTTCTAATGCTATTAAGGGCAATATTAATAAAAATGTCAACGAGATTGGCTAAAAGACCCTGGCTGATTCTTAATGGAACCCTGTAAACTGAAGTAACACCAGTTTGAAACCCACATGGGCACTTTCAGTAAAATCAAATGATCAGATTTTGCTGATTGCATGACGGAATTTGGGGAAACTGGAGGAAGGTACTCCCCAACCAGCACCAAGTCACTCACCACAACTGCGCGGAGGCCACCCCTTATATAGGCGTGGTGGCAGGCCCCCAAGGTGAGAATAATTTCTCAAGTAGTGATTGGTTGCAGTACATCAAAACCTTGCCACATGGGTTTATTCTGCCCCAAAACCCCAACGTCCGTTTTACCAAAATTAACTAACTTTCCCAAAGTTCTGATAGAATTGACCCCATTTTGCTAAATTGAAAAGCATCAAAGCTATTCTAAGCTATCCCCAAATTCCCTCTGACCTTCGAAAATAGTATAAATACAATTGATGAAAATCAGAAAGGGATCGCTTCTCATTTTTACCCCATGCTTACATTAAAAAAATCATAAAAAACAATTTTTAAGGTATCTTTTTTTATTTTTATTAGAATCCTTTGTGGGATCCAGCGGCATAGCACCAAGCGAGAATAACTAAGCTGGATTCCTGCAGTACTATATTATTACAACTGCATCATTCCTAGAAATGAGAAGCTTGGTTCAATATGGGAAGGGCCCTTTTGAGTCATATACATGCGAGGGGATGAGTACACTATCAAATCCCTTGCTTCTGGAGTCACCACCAATTGGGTACATGGCCGCTTCCTATGGCCTTATTCTCCCCCAAACATTCTTGAGGGGTGTGATGTCAGACATTTGCCCTTCATGATTTAAGATAAGAATGTTTTGGGGCAATAATACCTAAAAAGGGAAATTTCAGGCATTCTACAAGTCCTTGATAATAATTAGATCAATTTATATTTAAATAACGATTTTATTAGTCAAAAGACCCTGGCCTTCTCAGTGGAACCCCACAAATTGGGATAACACAATTTCAAATACTTCATGGGCAATTAATACAAGATCAAGCAGTCAGATTACTCTGACCACAAAGTGGACCATGTGACATCTATTGGATGGTACTCTCACAGCCATGAACAGGTCCATTCAAGCACCTACGCGGGGACCACCCCCTTTTATAGGCTTGGTGGGGATCCCCCAAGGTAAAATAATTTTATCAAATGGGGATTGGCTGAAAGTAATTAGTAACCCCATGGGTACAACTTAGCCAAAAATAATTCTCCATCCATTGTTTAGCTAAAGTGAAGCAAGTTTTCCAAGATTTAATTTGCTAAAATCCCATATTACCTAATTCAGAATTTACCAATCTATCTGAACATCAAGCCTTGACGTTTTAGATACTATTATTGATTTATTAAGTGTATCTATTTTCAACCCCGCGCAGCGCCCAATAAATATCTATAAAAATTAAACCTTCTTAGTATTTTTTACTTTAGTTATTTTCATATAAGTAGTGAGAAAAGCCCCTCACATATATTGTTAGATTCGAGGAAAAAAGACCCAACAAGTTTCATTTCAGACAAAAATCTGACAAGGGAAAAACATGAACTCCAGTCTACTAAAACATTAGGGAAAATGTCTTCAGGAAATGGGTCTGCTAAAATAGCTAATAGGTCCATCTTAGAAAGTTATCATGGTCGATTCTCCATTTAAAGTCACATTAAGGATGCAATTTTAAACTTAATTTTTGTGATGAACAAGATATCCATCTGTTGTTTTAGGATTCCCATAGTGAGAAAAGATAAGATGCAATATGTATTGGGATAATAAGATGGCTACCATTACCAGGGTGAGAAGATTGGATTAGTTAAACTACACTATAACAGGGTTTGGAGTATATCTAGGAATTTAATCCAGTGAACCAGGTATAGTAAAGACATTGTAAAGCAAAGGGGTACTCATTGAGTTCTTAAATGACTATCAGGAAACTATTTAATGAAGAATCAAATCATACTTCCTAAATGACGTAAATGTGACTTAAGAATCACCTTCTTGTCTGAAAAGAACTTTAGCTTAGGAAAAGATTTACTACAACCTACCAACAAGGGCTTGTACTTAAACAATATCTAAAGGAGAATGTGGAAAATGGTTTCATGAGTCGCTCCATGTCCCCATGTTCATCTTCAATAAGCTTGGTCAAGATAAAGCTGGTAGACTAAGATTATTCATCAATGCTTTGAACCTCACCTCTACTATTATCAAGAATAAGTATATCTTGTCATCTGAAGGGTAGCTTATAGACAGGTTAACTGGTGCCCATTATTTTACTAAACGGACTTAAGAAATTCTTACCGCTAAGTGAGGATTGCTGAGGGCCATGAGTGGAAAACAGCAGTATGGGCTCTTTTTGGTATCTATTAATACCTTTTGATTTCTTTTGGCCTGTTCAATGCACCAAATGTATTCCATGTATTAATGAAGTAGGCTATACTTCATATGTTGGATGAGTCTGTTGTGCTATATCTGGATGATAAACTAAGTTACTCACAGGATATTGTGTCACACATTCAACATTTGAAGACTGTGCTTGACCATCTGCGCACCAATAAGCTGTATGCTAATTTGGTAAGTGAGTTTTTATGTCAAGAAACAGATCATGGGATATGCTAACAAGGAAGGTGATTCTGTAATATCACCAGTACAATGAAGTCTTTCGAAGACTGAGTTTCTATAACTCTCCAGAAAAACTATTGGAAAAAAATAAAGAAAAATCACCTTATAGGTGGTCAACATCAACATAGTTTTTATATATAACCTAGAATACCTCCATAAGGAGATAGACCGCAAGAGCAGCAAAAGGTATCATTTAGTAAGTGAATAAGTTAAATAGATTTAATTAGAAAAGAAGACGACCAACAGTATCCCTTTGTCCACCTACTATGACCCATTATGACTATCTTGACATGATGGACATTTCTTACTCTTTGAACACCAGAGGGGCATTAGAGGTGCGCTCAACACCCTCTGTTACAGCCCTGGATTCGTGCCCACATATGGAGATGCCTGAAGAGGGTATATTGCACTGCTGAGAGGTCCAACGCTTACCAGTCTTCATGTGTTGTGTGTGGTCAGTATGGGTCTTTAGTCCACCGCTTGGAAGTTTTCCTGACATCACAGGCGATCTCTAGTTATGTTATGCATCTCTTTTGCCAGGACCGCATACATGCTTTCAGCCTGTCTAAAGTCATCTTTGCTTTTTCCATGGCATCTCCCATTTACCCTTCTCTCTGTGTCTTAGTTGTGGTGATTTCTATGTGGACGATACACACTGTTGTAAGTGACGCACTTTCTAACTCTACTCCCACCCTCTGTAAAGCTGTTTATCACCTTCATTCTCACCTTGTGGATCACTTTCAAGCCTGGTTGTTTTGCCATTTGCCGCCACGTCAACGACGGTTGGCTTCATCCTGGTTTCCTGTCTAATCCTCACCTTGGACCCTTTCCTTCATTTGTGCTTGGCATTGGCACATGGCTCCCCTAATACTCCCCCTCTTCATCCACTGACTTTCCCGCTGGCAACTGGAGTGTAAATAAATTGGCGTTATGGTTAACAACCGCCATAAGTTTTGCAAAAGGGTTACGCCCACTGAGCAATGGATGATATGAAGATCATAAGTCCCAAGATAAACTTGAAAAATTTAATATAAACACAAAGCAAAAGCTCTGGCAACACACTTTATTTAAATTATTATAGATAGCAGATACCTTCTGCTCTACTCTCTTCTTCCTACCAACAATCCTCTCCCTCTAGTCTTCTCATCACACATAAATATCCATAACTTCGGTCAATTCTGACCCTTTGGCTTAGGCTACTCTTTTCCACCGTATTCTCATTGGTTCATCCTTGTAAATGAGAGGCTCCAATAGAGTCTATTATTATTCAATTCGCTATCTCCTTAGTTCAAGGAGATCTAGTAGATAAGAATTGTAAGTTAGAATTGCCTTATTGCCTTATTTGAAGAAAATTTCAATAATATCCTTTTTGGGCTCAGTATCACCTTATTTCAAGGCGCTAAGATATTTAAACCCTATTAAATAATTTCTGGTGGATATTTGCCAATCTGCTACAACTATTTAGCGCTTATCCAGTCACATTGATTTCTCAACAAGGAGGTAGCTTTGGCTCCTCTGGGATGCATCTTATATATATTGGTGTTCCTTTGTTGTGCTTGTTTCAGAAGTATCCATCTCATGGTCAGCTTTCCTCAAGTAAAAGTTTAAAAATATAAAAGAAGATGACTAACAGAAATATTAGTCAGAAAATATCACAAAAAAGAAAGTTGAGTGATCCATGCAAAAATGAGCCAGTAGCAAAAGACCACCATTGATGTTTGTCCCTAAATTAATATGCAAAAACTTGAAACTTAGGGCTGAGATGAGTATCACCTGTTTATTAATATGATGTCTGGAAAACAAAAGAGCCCTTGATTACTGATAAAACGTAATTCACAATCTTCAGTCAAAATGTATATAGTGGTTTTTAATATTGTTAATGAAACATCGTGGACCTCATCATGCACTTTCTTGGAACCAACTAAATCCTACCTGGCCTGAACCCAGCGTTAGACCAAGGTACGACTAAGATCAAGGAGGGCAACCAACATAGTTATCTTGGCTTTATTTACATCCTCCTTGCTCCTTTGATTTACTTCAAAAATCAGGTCATGAGTCATGACATTATCCTCTAGCCTTTTAAGAGCCACGCCTCCTCCATGGACCTCAGCAAGGGAGAAATTTTACGAGCCAGAGGTAATCATATTGCGATAATCACTGAATTAAATTGTGACCAGCAGCCTCAAGAAACTGCTTATGGAATGCGTCAATCAAGTCTTGGGAAGGGCCGCAATGTCAATCTGGAACCCAGCTATTTTTTGCAGCTTCAACCCCTTCCATGATATTAGGTATTCCAACCATCCTTTTACACATCAAGAGGCCACAATCCCTTCCACTTCCCACTTTAGTGACCCATCCTCAATGTATGACTCTAAGGTCTCAGGAGGGGCCACCTCAAATCGGGTTAACTTAATCTCATGGAATAAGGCAAAGATTCAGGATTTATTGGCAAATTTAATTGATAAGAGGCTTGAGCTACATTTCTAATAATGCACTAAGTTCCATTTCTCAATGGTCTCATTTAATTGAAGGGCTGTTTTTGAGTATATTTCTGACGTCAGGCATCACCAAATCACCCTCCTTGTACTAGTACCTAGCCCTTCTCTTAACATCAGCGCTCTTTTTTTAGCACTAGTGGTGCCCAACCCAAAAGGAGGAGCCTCCACGCATCTTTATTTATGAATGAGCTAAATTAGGGATAATTAAAATAAAAAATTCCTAATATAGCCCCTAAGTTATTAGCCTTGGAAGTCATATCAGACGATGAGGAAGCTTTGGGGAAACTTTTGTCTGGCGCCCTCTTTAGCTGTCAGAACATGGTGGATAGTATAGGAGCTGGGGCGTCAGTGTCATGTGGCATAAGGAGATATGGTTGAGGGTTTTCTTTATTAATGAGACCTACAGTGTCTATTGCCTTAATATATTGAGCAAGTTGATACTCAGAGAAAGTGATGAGAGAAGGCACACAAGTAAATGACTTGATTTGCCAGTGAGTTTTAGGATAATTTGGGTCGAAAAGCAAAGTTTTTGCCAAGTCAATGCAAGCGTGGCTTGCACCAAAAGCGAGCTCCTCAATCTCATACTTTGCATCCTCCTCAAAATCATGAGTGAGATGGGGTTAGGAATACCTTCACCAGGGGTTCCATCACCCCATGGAGTTGCTGGCAGAGTAAGGTGTTGGCAGGAGCAGCCGCGGCTTCAACCGCCATCATCAGCGCCCTTCTTGTAAGTCTTCATATCTGCATCTAAATTGATATTTATATCCTGATATACTCTTTTGATGAGATTAGCAAAGTCTACCACGGCTTCCACCTTGGACCTAAAACTGGGTTCCATATTGAACGGGGTGTTATAACCAAAGATGGAAAAAGAAATAACAACACCTAATAGAAGAATGGTGTATGTTGTTATAGCTGAATTATTCCAAAGGAAGGCTGGAAGTCCAATCTGAGTGATCAGCTGCTGTGTAGCACCTTAAGAATTGTTCTAATCTTTGGTTCTCTCGTTCAGTTTGCCCATCATATTTGGGATGAAAACAGTTGAATTACAGGGGCGTATCTGGTTTGTGTTGCAAAGCTCTTCCCAAAATACAGACGTTAACTGGGGTCCACCGTCGTTAATAATCTCCTGAGGCACCGCATGAGCATGGAAAACGTGTGAAACAAAAAAGCTTTACCATCTGGGCTGAAGTAATTGTTTTATGACATTTGATAAAGTGAGCAAACTGGTGATACGGTCTACCACCATGATGACATCATATCTCTTATATATGGATAACTCCACAATAAAATCTGCTGAGAGGGAAGTTTAAGGCCCTTCTGCTTTCTGAACAGATACCAAAAAGACAGCAAAAGGATGGCGATTTACTTTCATCTTGTTGCAAATAATGAACTCCTTGGCATACCATGCAACCGAGCTGAAATTCCCTTTCAATTATACAATGGCGGATAGACTCCAGGTTTTTCCTTCCCAGGATGCCTCAAAGATATCCCTTCATGACGCATCTTGATTCTCTCCAGTAGTAGAGCTCCATTGGGGACCCACAAGTGTCCCTGAAACCATACTATATCGTCTTTTACATGTTACCCTTTCTATTATGTCTTCCTTGTTCAGATTGCACATGAGAAAAATTATGCTGTATTATGAGGACATCATTTGTGACAAGACAACTTGTCTGAACATAATATTCTCTTCCAGGCTCTCAAGGGAAACGCTTCAGGAGCCCAGATGCTCATAGATAACTCCTTTAATATAACCTTACTGGGAGGAAATGACAATTGCGTGTTATGGAGCTCTCAACTCCTTGAGTCAGGAGCTAATACTAGATTGTAACCTAAGGCATCAACCAACACATTCTCCTATCTTTTAGTAAGCTCATAAGAGAGCACATAAATTGTGCAATGGTCTCATGCCAGCGAGTTTGGCATGTAAGTTAGGACATGATGGGTGCAGTAGTACAACTGTGCGTGATGGTCCATACAAACCTGTGATAGTGGGGAAGAACCATGTAGATGATGGAGCCAGTAAGTTAAAGCTTATACTGCTATCAATTCCTAATCATAGACTGCATATTTTAGCTCTGGAAGTGAAATTTTAGGACAAATGTCTTTGGATGCTTTGCTCCATCTGTGCCCACTTGCAATAGGGCTGCATCAATACCAAAATTTAAAGCATCACTGACCTCCAATTACATCATTCTTAGGTCTACATGGTAAAATACAGAGGTAGAAAGTAACGTGCATTTCACAGCTTGAAATGCGTCCTCCATTATAGATGGCCACTAAGGGTATTTAGCACCACTGTCCTTGTAATAAGGTGCAGTAACCTCTGAAAAACTAGGTGTAACTTTTTATAGAATTCACTTCCCTAAAAATGTATGTAGTTTTTACTGAGGCTGACGTGTGCCAATCTTGCATAGCTTTTTTTGTCTGGAGTGATAATATGACCCTGATCAAACATGATGTTATCCAAGAAGGTCACCTGGGACTTAGAAAATTCACACTTGCTCATTTTCGGCGTCAAGTTAGCCGCTCTAAGTGTTCAACCACTTGTCACAAGTGGATTTCATGGGACGCACAATTTGAGGAGATCATCAGGTTGTAGTCCATATAGGCTACAACACATACACCTAACATCTCTCCTGATGCCGCAATAATATGTTTTTATTATATTATGGGTGCATTCATAAGTCCATATGGCTTGACCCAGAATTGAAAAATTTCATTTCAAGTGCAGAAGGCATTAAATCAACTTGAGCCTTGTTGAGTAGTTGACTGGACCTAAGCATTGGGTAATTTACTAGGAAAATAATATTATTAGCTTATGCCTCATTTATTAATGGGTTATGTGGAGGATATTAGTGATTAGTGATCAAAAATATTCTAAGTATATGCAAAGCTTAGGATCCACATCCTAGCGATACCACTTAAAAATATTTGATTAGATAACATGGGCCTAGGGGCTTTGTTGGTTAATTCAAACTTAATAGTTGATTTAATAACCTGGGCTCGTGGGTTTTGTTGGTATATTTCAAAGCTAGTTTTTAATGTCTATTATGTTTTCAATCAAACAATTACTAATTAGTGGTACAAATTACCTTGGTATGTACTATCATTGCTTGAGAGGAGTTACGGTTTAGCTATTTTCAGATGAGTTAGAGGAAACGCTGTCTTGAAATAATTGTCAGTAAGGCACTGGCCATGAGGCCAAGCTGAGTTATCACAGAGCCTCATAGTTTGTAGGCCCTCTGAAGCCTTCATTCTGATTCTCTGTCTAAGTGACAATGGGAGGCGAGGTGTCATGGGTAAGGTGTGGTTATTATTAACCTTATAAAATCTCCCTAATTTCATACAAATAAAATGCAATCTTTTAGCACCACGAGTTAGTAGTTTAATATACAATCTTTTTGAATTTAATACTTTTCCATTGTATTAAGTTTTAGAATTACTTGGGATCAGGAAGATCAGGGCAGTAAACCATTGTACAAAATAAATAACAGAAGAATACAGCCTCAAAGTGTAATCTAAAAAAAGCTTATATCTTAACTACTGTCACTGACTGGTCTATTGTCTCCATACAATAGGCGCTAAAAACTCTGACTTATCTCAGAAGAAAAACCATCCCATTTGAAGTAGGCCAAATTTTCAACAAATGGAGCTCATGGCTGGGAAGGCAGATGTTAACCACGAAAACAGGGGAGCAACCCCAATCAATTATTTAGAACCATTTACCAGTCTTAATGGGAATACTGAAATGACTGTTCCCAGATTAACTGAAATTATGTACCCATCATTATCTACCTAAACAAACCCATTTCACATGAAGAGCTGGAATTTCTTGAACATCAGTTGTTAAGAGGGTATCAAATGGGACTAGGGCCCATGGATAACAGAAGCAATCCTTTTTATCACTAACGACAGCAGATGTTTTGTGGATGAGATATCTAGCTCATCGGCAATTGAGTGTAGCTCTAAAACAAAAACAATTCAATTGTGATAGAGAACATTTCCCATACTTTATTTAATTTTTACACCATACCTCCAGAAATTCTTAAATGACAATTGGGCACCATCACATGTTCATCACTGAGTTGCTAAACTTTTCATGCGACTCCATCCAAGTGGGCCAAATCTTGAATGAGCAATTGGAAGCTAACTTCACCAAGGTCCATTCCAGTCTAGAGGCGAATATTATTTTAGCCATTTGGGCTAATGATCATGTAGCAGAATTAGTGCAAGAGCTAAATGACAGATTTAATCCCTTCTTTGACAACTTCTTAAATGAAAGAGGAGTCACTGAATCATGGGTCAAAAATATCACCATAGACTTCCATTAATGCTTCATAGTTCATGAGGCTCAACCACAAAGACCAAGGGGTGCAATTTAACCATAACGAGGAGTTTTGTGACCAGTATTAATGACTTAGCACCCAAATTTTGCAGATGAAGGATATTTATATTGAGAAAATTAACTACAGGCGCACAAATTTCGAGGCTAATGGGCGGAGAATAAAAAATTCAGGACACCGTTGATTTTCTAAATCAACAGATCAATAATATCAATGAGGATGTTACTTCTAGCAATGAGTCAAACAATATTCTTCACAGAGAAGTAAACCATTGCAAGAAGTCTGTTAAGGAAAAGGACCAAGTGATTTCTGTCTAGCAACTAAAAACTGCTAGTCTAAATGAGAAAATTGTAAAACTAATGTTAAAAACAAAACCATATCAATTGGGAAAATGAAATCAACAATTGAATCTGAGCAATGGATGACGGGCGTTTCCAGTGCGCCATGAACCATTTGACTGAGAATACTTCTTAATATTATGAGGACGAAGCTTCAGAATTAGCTACAGAATCTGAAATTGGGCCACATTGAAAAATGCAAGCAATATGGTTGCTTTGGCCAATCAAAATTCCTCAAAACGTGGTCAGTGCCACATCGCCATGATATGCCTGGTTTAAGTCAGTAAAGAACTAATTGTGATAACAATGAGTGGGAGAATGATAACTAAAACCCATCGAACCTGTTTGCTTTTGACAAGAATGGAAGTGTAGCCACATTTGTCAAACGCTTTGAAAAGGCCATGTATTGGGCCAGTGACTACAACTAAGTGGCCACTATGATAAACCTCTTAGACAAGTGGAGCATTGAGCTAATATGCCTCATGTGGATGAAAACTAACCTACGCCAAAGTCAAAGAGGCCTACTTTGTGAATTTGGAGGTCCATAACAAATGTTAACTAGAAAATATAAGTTCATGAACCTTTGCTTTAAGAAAGACAAAACAATCAATAAATTTTCAGAATGATACTATCACAAAATTCAAGCTCTTCTAGGAGCAAAGGCTATGATCAATTTTTAAGCTAAGATTGCATTACAACATGCAGTACAATCTTACCAAAATTTGCCAAACACTTTATTGCCTACTTTTGTGCAAAACCTTATGATGTCTTTTTTTCAGTACTAGATGGAAACCTTATGATGTCTTAATTGGTTGATTATCTGCACTGATGTTCACAAAATTATGGACCTTCCAATATTGGATGCAGATAAGGACCTGCTGCCTCTGCTAGAAAACCCTTTGAAACAAATAAGAAGACTGACAGTGATCTGCCTGTGAAAACTGAGCAAACCAAAAGTACAAGGGCCCTAGGCCCATTGAATGAAATTTCTTGCTACAAATGCAATTATAAAGGGCACTTTGCTTCCAGATGCCAACAGCATAATGTCAATGTATAATTCTGGTTAACGCCCAGAAGGAAGGAAAAGAACAAGATCAATAGATGCAGGACGCTCCAATTGTTCCAGAAACGCCAGTCCCACCTGACTGACAAGAGTACAAAGTCTATGGGGCCTCAATTACTAATGTAACGAGTTCTATTTTAGTACCAAATAAAGATTCTATGAGCGTATATGTGATGACTAGCTCTCAGAGTGAGGTTGTCATACCGGAAGCCTCTGGAGTAATCACTAAACCGTATGTGCAACAAATAATTGAGAATATTCCAGCTGAGGGGCCGAGCATTGCAGTAGATACCCCAAGCTTGTTGGGGGTGAATATAGCTATGCCAATTGACACATTGATCAATGAATGTCCTAGTATTGGAAATACTCTTAAGCACAGGCTTAACTCTTTGAATTCTTCTCATATTCATTTAGTAAATTCTATTGATTCTTATTATTATAAGTGCACTTACGTTGATGTTATGATCAATAAAATCAAAGGTGTAGCTATTGTTGATAGCTGAGCACCTGTAAACATTGTCTACACAAAGCTGGTCAAGAAGTTAAAAATTGCTCCTGACTTTAACTATAATTGGAAATATGTGACAGCAGGCCTCAACAGCACTAAGAGTGAAGGAGCTTACAGCTCCCTGCCGCTGCAATCTATAGCTTTGGTAGTAGCTGCACCTGCAATAGTGCTTCCAAACGTCAATTATGACATATTAATTATAACTAGTTTTCTAAGGACCTATGGGATATTATGCAATTATAAAGAAAACATCTTACCAATATTGGAACAATCATTCCCAATTTTACTCCTGTCATGCCAACATGAAGCCCACTTGCCGTCACAGAAATTTTGTTAAAATATTCTATGCTGATGTGTTAACACTAGTGGGATATATTCATTGGGGAAATTAAAGCCGCCTCATGCCAACTGCCATAAACAAAAATTGAGGAAAACCTCTACAAGTGAATAAGGATGAAAAAATAGCTCCAGGCCATCTACTGGTTATGAGGACTGAGACTAAGTTAGAGATTCCAGAAGGACTATACAGGGAGGTCATACCACCTTGGAATCATTCTTGAGTGGAACCTAGTGTAGCGCCTGGAATTTTTATACCAGGGCACGGGGAAATTGATGTCCTATTAGTGAATTTTACCAGTTGAGTTATTAAGGTCAAGCAATATCAAGTAGTTGCATTTGTGCGTTTGATTTCTAGGGACTAGTTAAAATTAGCTGTCAAATTTGTTAATTTATCTGAGTCTGGTTACCAAAAGATGTCCTTGAGGAATATGCTGTAATTCCCTTAGATTCATTTACTGGATTATTGGAACAACAGAAGGAGGAAGTACTGGAGTTGTTTGAATGATACTCTGAATTTTTGCCAAAGATGACCAGGATTTAAGCTGTTCAAAAGGAGTACAACATTTTGTTGACACCAGAGACCATGTCTGTATTAGAATGAGGTCAATCCAGCACCCCCGGGCTAGCAATGAGGTAGTCAGAGAAGAGTTAGACAAATTGCTGAAAAGTGGAATTATCATGCCATTGAAAAGCCCTTGGGCCAGCCAAGTTTTTTGTGAAGAAAAAGGATGTCAGCAATCAAGTTGTAATCAATTTATTGTTGCCTCAATGCCATTATGAAAAAGAATTTTTATCCATTTCCTAGTATTATGATGCCTTGAACCGTCTGGGAGAGGCGAACTATTCAATTGCAATGGACCTTATCTATGGATACTGTCAAATTGAACTGCCTCTTTGAATCAGGAGAAGTGCGTTATGATTGCTGCGCAAGGGCTACTTCAACTAACACACATGCCACAGGGGCTGTGCAATGTGCTGGTGACCTTTCAGCATGCAATGGACACAATTTTGGGGGACCTTAATTTGTCCTGCATGCTGGTGTAACTGGATGATAACAATGTCTTTTTGAAGACGTTTTCCAAGCATCTGGTTCACCTGTAAAAAGTGTTTGAATGGAAGTTGAAAGCTAATCTGAAGATAAAACCTAGAAAATGTCAATTTATAATTAACATTTGGAATACCTTGGGTTCGTCATTGATCCCAAGGGCTTGCAGCCTCAACCTCAAAAGGTGGAGGCGATTAAGAATATGTAAGCTCTGACGAGTATGAGGGATGTTCAAGTATTCTTAGGCATGGTTGGTTACTATTAAAAATTTGAAGAAGGGTTTGCAAAGAAACTGAGCTCCTATTCAATTTGCTACAAGGAGGAGTTCGTTTTTTCTGGTCAGCTGAGTGTCAGAAAGCCTTGAGGCATTGAAAACCACAATGAGCACGGCGCCTGTCCTCTGATATCCAGATTTCATCAGGTCTTTTATCATACAAACTGACGCCTTGTTGACTGTGAATGGGGGTGTGCTATCCCAGGTTGGGGATAATGGCGAGGAGCATCCAGTCGCTTATTACAGCAGGACGCTGAATAAGCATGAGTGTAATTATAAAGTGACTGAGCAAGAGTGTTTATCTGCCATCTACACTTGTAAACAATTTTCGGGTGTACATTCATGGCACCAAATTTCAAGTAGTGATGGATCCCAACTCATTATGCTGGCACCATAATTTCAAGGAGCTTGAGGGATGGTTATCCCGCTGGGCTCAAAAATTACAGGCGTATGACTATATAATTATTCATAGAGTTGGAGCGGCCCATCAAAATGCAGACAGACTATTGTGGCTTCATATTGTAGTCATCCTGAGTAGTTTGACTGATGAGATTCATGAAAATATGATTACTCAAAAGTATGGGGATGAGCCGCCAGAAGTACAGAAGACGATTGAAAAAGAATTAACTGACACCAAATATTAAAATGGAGCTTTATACAAGCTTAAGTCAAAGTGCTGCAACGAATTTTCCCAAAACCTTCAGAACAAATGGAGATTATTATAAAAGCCCACAAGGCCATTGGGCATGGAGGAATGACCAAAACGCTAGAATAAATTTGATCTGGTTACTATTAGGATTATATGCAAACTAATATCCAAGGCATACTCAATATATGCCATTCATGCCAAATTGCAAAGCCCATTAAGTCAGATGTGATATGTTGATTAAACCTAAATAGGCCTGGAAAACTGTGTCGATTGATGTAGTTAACCCTTTGCTTGTGAGTAACCTAGGCAACAAATACATGATTGTTGCTATAGACCACCTGATGAAATGGGGTGTTGCGATTGTAATATGACTGGATGATAATCTTGGGACATCCAGGCGGAATCCTCCACATAGTATCAGTTACAAATATTCAATTGCCTTGAGATGAGGAGATATTGGGTTTAACGGGTCTTATTGGATATAATGAGTTTATTGAATTTACTCTATATAAGGTGATAAGGCAATATGGCAATGTTGATATTCAATGAATACAAAGTAAGTCGCCTATAATTAGGGCGACAGCGGATTAAGAATAACAAGTCAAATTTGAGGAAAATTGGCAGAATAGAATACCCCAAGCAATGAGAAATAGTATCTCCTGAAGCTGAGGTATATAAGCGAAAGAGGCGATTGAGGAAAGGAGGTTTTTTTAGTGCAGACAAGATGGGACAGCAAGGACGCTGTATTTATAAAACATAATAAAAGAATCAGTTGGGTCAATTGCTCCTACTTTTAATATATTTTCAAGTGTGTCCAAAGGACTGATAATCCCCACATCGTCTGTCTGTTGCTCAAGGGGCTCGACCTGTGAGAATAGCCCAACAGATCTTAGCAATACCATTCAAAATTACAACAGTGGTGCTCACTACAGGGGGCCCATTGATCAACCACCCAACACTCCAGAACTTCAGTCACCAATCATGCCTTACCCAAGTCATGTCATTGGGGAGTCTTCCTGAAACCCCATATCAGCTTCCTGTGAGGAAATCAAAGTTACCTTGGAGGCAGTAATCAAAAACCAAGCCAAACTCCTTCAAGAATGTAACGCGGTCATGCATCAACTTGATAGTATGTTTAGTCAAATGCAAATCTTGGGACAACAAAATGAACAACTTGCCGAACAACTGAATGATACCACCCAGCGCTGCAATATGCAGAACAAAGATTCTCTACTCCCTCTCAGTTGTCACGCTGGGAGGATGATGACTTTCAAGAAGAAGCATCCTATGTAGGATAAAATAGCGCTGGTCATAGCTATGACCCTCATGATAATAGCACCAGATATTCATATGAGTTGGAACACCACTTACCTCCAGTAATGGCTGTACCACCTACAACTGACGGTCATGCTACCCCTGAAGCAATGAATATCCCCACTTCCGCTAATCCTGCTCCTCATCAAGAATATGCTTTCAGGTCTCATTAATTTCCTCATTGTGGCCTTAACAACCGTGAACAAAAGGAGGAAATCAATATCTAGAAGATATCCCCATTTGACCGCAATGGGAACATCCATGGGTTCTTTAAATGATTTGAGTTCGCCGTGGAAGGAGCCTCTGATAAATGTAAGGCTAAGTTGCTAATATCTTCCCTGGATGTGGAAGCACCGATCAGGTCACCTTTTACATCCCAAATAGTTCCATCTCTTATAAGGACGTAAAGGACACTGTATTCCGCTTGTTTGGGGGAAACTCAAAAATGATGCAATGGAAAGCGGAATTTTTAACAATCAGGTTCCATCGAAATGAGACTCTCATCAAGTTCGCTGATCAATTCACAACAGAAGCCCATGTACTGATTGGAGCTGGGTACTTAGCAGAGGCTGATGTGTGCATTGCCATGTCCACCGCGGTGAAACCATATTGCGAACTTTCTAATGTTAATTCGCTGCTTCTGGATGATGATGTACCTCTGCTTAAAATTGTACAGTTTCTACATCAGGTATCCCCTAACTTTTCGCCGCCAAATTCAGATTGTAAGACTACTGCTGCCCCAGCACCCTCTTATTCTGGAGAATACTATCAGCCGCCTCCAGCTTCGTTTAGTAATCCTCAGCCTTACTATAACTCTGCACCTCATCCTTGGCCAAATTATAATCAACAGTACTATCAGCATCAATGGGCTGGCCATGACAACCGCCATCAACCTAGTTCTTGACCTGGACCCAATTACACCAACCATCAACAATCAGCTTACCATCCTGGAACTGACTATACTAAATGACCCCAATTCTTCTGGTCTTGATCCGCTTATGATAACCTGGGACGTGGTTCTTATGGGGTTAACTTCTATGAATGCAGTCACCCTGGTCATTTGGCAAAATTCTGCCATAATCGCCACATGAATTACGTACAACAAGACCAATAATATCAGGGAAAAGATGGATCGGAGTAGAGATGGGACCCTCTACCTCCGCAATACCCACTCAACATGTCCCCAAATTAATAGTAGTATATCCTGCAAAAATTCCTCAGTATGATGACGGAATCTATACCAACAGCCGGTTGGAAGAGTAAATGTAGTAACCTGAGCTCAAGCTAAGGCGGTGGCAGAAGAGTCCCTCAAACAACTAAAGCCCTATGCCTGTCAAATGCTTGATCAAGCGTCCTCAGACCAGCTTGACCCTGCTGCGGATGTGCCAACTCTGAAAGGAGTAAACGTCGCCCTTCCGGCATATGCCATTGTCAGAGAATACCCTCAAGTTGAAGAGGGGATTAATAATTTTCTTGGGAAAAGAGAGCCCGTAAATGTTCATGTATTAGACAGTCAATATTCTTCATATTCTGAGTGTACATAAAGCAATATTTTTGTAGTAAAAAATAGAGTTCGCGCTATAATAGATACTGGTGCTCCAGTCAACATAGTTTCCACTAAGTTAATGCAAAAATTGACGTTGAAAACTGATGTGGACCATAGCGTGGTTTACAGAACTGCTGGAACTGTACGCGCTTTCTCTGAGGGAGCTTATAGTGCGCTGCCTCTGTGCTTTGGGTCCAATGTCATTGTGGCTCTGGTGATTGTATTACCAAATGGACACTATGACATATTAATTGGGACCGCTTTTCTGTGTCATTTTGGGTCTATCGTTGATATGATGGAGGAGGCCCTAGACATTCTGGGTCAGTGGATCCCAATTTTACTTTACTACTAGGGGGAGTACCAAAGGATCTGGTGCATACAAGTCATATCAACCTCGCCTATAGTGATGGGGTATGGCCTGTTTGTTACCATTGACTGAAGCACAAAACTTGGGCCCTTCCTCAGCAGATCTATGAATATCAAGGGATACCTCTTCTAGCGGCAGGGCCCATATCCATCCCTTCCGGCCATCAAGTCTTAGTAAATACTGAGTTAGAGGTAGAAGTGCCGAGTGGGTTATATGGGGAAGTTATTGGGCTCTATCATCAAACACAGTTTGAGCTGCATGTGGCTCCAGGAATTATACTCCTGGGACATGGGGAGATAAAGGTCTTGTTAGAAAACCTACATAGTGAAACAATGCAAATCCGCTGCCACCACACTATAGCGCATCTACATCTGATTCCCATAGATGAGGTCCATCAGGTTCATGATTTTGGATCATTGGATGAAATTGGACTACCGCTTGAACCATTGGTCGATGTACTAACAGTGGTACCATGGAGTAATTTAATGGGATTAATGGTTGAACAAAAAGATCAAACAATGGCTTTATCTCAGAAATATAAGGGGATTTTTACTGTTGATGATCACGATTCATGGTGTGCTCAGGGGTTGGTCCATTGATTGGACACCGGTGATCATCCTCCAATAAGGTCTCAGCCGATCTGCCACTCTTGGGCAGCGGAAGATGTGGTTACTGAAGAAATCAACAAGTTATTACAACAAAGGATGCTTGAGCCATCCAAGGGCCCGTAGGCTTCACCTGTTTTGATAGTAAAAAAGAAGGACGGCACAAACTGGATAGTAATAAACTATTGTAAGATTAACAGTATTACAAAAAAGGATAGTACTCCTTGCCAAGAATCAATGACGCCCTGGCATGATTAGGGGTGCCCGCTATTTTTCTGCGATGGACTTGATATCAGGCTACTGGCAAATCGAGTTACCCTTGGTGGAACAGGAAAAATGCGTTGTGATCACCTCTAAAGGCCTTTTTCAACCAACATGGATGCCTCAAGGACTGTGTAACGCTCCTGCTACTTTTCAGCGAGCCATGGACACTATTCTTGTGACCCGAAACTGTCATGTGTCATAGTATACCTTGATGATATTACCATTTTCTCTTGGACCTTTTTGGAGCACCTCGATCACCTTGAAGCAGTATTCCACCAGCTGGCTGAGGCGAACATTAAAATTAAATCTTGAAAGTGTAAATTTTTCAAAGATCAGCTTAAATACCTGGGTTTTGTGGTAGACTCTACTGGGCTGCAGCCACAACCAGCTAAGGTGGAGGCCATCAGCAAAATGACTACACCTAATAGTAAGCGTGACATACAGGTATTTCTGGGGATGGTCAGTTACTACTGACGCTTTATCCCTAATTTTAGCTGTATTGGGGGCCCACTATTCAAGTTGTTAAAAAAGGACGCTGTGTTCAAGTGGACGGAATGTTAAAAATCCGCTTTTGATACACTCCATACAGCATTGAGCAGAGTACTAGTGTTGCAATATCCAAACTTTGAACAGGAGTTTATTGTTCAGATGGATGCGTCCCTTTCCACTGTTGGGGCAGTGCTTTCTCAGAAAGATGATGAGGGAGAAGAACATCCTGTTGAGTTCTGTAGTCATAGTCTGAACTATCACAAGCATAACTATACTGTGACTGAGTGAGAGTGCTTAGCAGTAATCTACGTGCAAAAAAAATTAGAGTCTATCTGCATGGAGTAAAGTTTAAAGTTGTAACCAATCACGCATCATTACGCTGGTTGCAGAACCTCAAAGAACCAGAAGGATGGTTGGCTCGATGGGCTCTCAAGTTACAGGCTTACAATTTTAGGATTCTCCATCATCTGGGAGCAAAGCATCAGAATGCTGACTGTTTATCTCATTTACTGACTATTGCGGTGACAGCGGACCTTAGCAATGTGATATATGATAAGATGATCAGCGGAAAATATGATGACAAACTGCCCCATGTAATTAAGATGTTAAACGAATTGCGCACAAATACCTTTCAACAAAATGGAGAACTGTACAAAATGAATTTGCAATTCTACAGTGAATTTTCCGTGGCCCTCTGCATGGCTGGGAATCATTATGAGCACTCACAGGGCAGTTGGGCATGGTGGTGTGCATAAGACTATGGAGTTGTTATTCCCATGATACTATTGGGAAAGTATGAGTTTTGATTTGCTCAAAACTATTTCCTGTTGCCATCAGTGCCAAGTGGAGAAGCTGTTCCACCGTACAACGTCATATCAGTTAGTGAAACCACATTTTGCTTGGCATACAGTCTCCCTCGATGTCATTGGGCCCTTGCTAACAGGAGCCAACCATTGTAAGTACATTCTAGTGGCTATCGACCACTTGACCCAGTGGGTTAAAGCAAGGGTGATACAAGATCTGGGGGCAGTTACAGTGGCTAAATTCGTGTTGGAATGCATTATACAGTGGCATGGTTGCCCTCAGTTTATTCTCACTGATAATGGCACCAACTTCACCTTGCACATCCTTCCCAAGCTGAATGAGCTTATGGGAATCTGCGGAGTTCTGATGACCCCATACCACCCCGAGTCCAATGGAATGGTCAAATGAGTAAATGGAAATCTGAACATACTCTGAAAATTAGTAATGGATCGCCCTTCTGATTGGAGCTCTCTTCTTTCCACTGCCATATTCACTTATAACATTATTTACCACTCTGCCACAGGGAAGAGCCCCTTCCAATTACTATATGGCTGACACCCAGCTCTTCTGGCATTGCTTTATGCGTGTGTAGAAGACACTGGCGGACTAGAACTTAACTGCTATTTGACTAACCTTGCAAAAATTCTGATCAAGCTACAAACTGAAGCATATTCCTTCATCTTGGCTAAGAAGATTAGGAATCAGGCCGCTGATCAGGCACGCCATAGTGGATTGGTACCATTCAAAGAAGGTGATATGGTTCTCTTTCATGATCAGCATGGATTTGGGTGGAAGCATAAGCTGGCTAGTATCTGGGTTGGCCCATTTGAAGTAATAGAGAAGACTGTAGTCGACGCATATACTATTAAGGATCCTACAAGTGGTCAGATCATTAACTGAGTACATGCGAAGTTCCTCAAACCTTACAAACATTAGGATCTTATTGTCCAGTCAAGGAGGGGGTAATGTCGCGATTTTAATATGACTGGACAATAATCTTGGGACAGCTGGGCAGAATCCACCAGCATAGTATCAGTTACAAATATTTGATTACCTTGAGATGAAGCGATATTGGGATATAATGGGTCTTATTGAATATAATGATTTTATTGGATTGCCTCAATATAAGGCAATAAGGCAATATGGCAATGTTGATATTCAATGAATACGAAGTAAATCGCCTACAATTAGGGCAACAGCGGATTAAGAATAACAAGTAAAATAAGGAAAATCAAGGGAATAGAATACCCCAAGAAATAAGAAATAGTATCACCTGAAGCTGAGGTATATAAGCAAAAGAGGTGATTGAGGAAAGGAGGTTTTTTAATGCAGACAAGACGGGACAGCGAGGATGCTGTATCTATAAAACATAAATAAAAGAATTGGTTGGGGCAATTGCTCCTATTTTTAATATATTTTCAAGTGTGTCCGAAGGACTGACGATCCCCACATCATCCATCTGTTGCTCAAGGGTCTCAACCTGTGAGAATAGCCCAACATATCCTAGCAATACTGTTCAAAATTACAACATGGGGAAGCAAAATAATTTTGAGACGTTTAAGCCTTGACTACTGCCAATTTTATTATGGACTTTGTTATTTATAATCATGTATGCCCCAGAAGTTCTTGACAGATATTGCACAAATTTTACTGCCCAAAGGGTGCAACGGTTGAATTAGTTGATGTCTATTAAGGGAGTGTTGTCAACATTGTACCATCCTGAGCCTAATGGTATGGTAGAACGAGTGAATGGCACTCTAGTCAGCATATTGCACAAAAATGCAGCTGCAGTGCCTTTGAAATGGGCTACTTTCATTAGTGCCACAGTGTTTGCATACAATATTGGACTCACAGCAGCACGGGCTACTCTCCATTTTGACTTCTATATGGTAAACAGCCATCTCTACCTCTGTTATTATATTCTGTACTCAATTTAACTGAGGAAATTGGCCCAAAGAGTTGTCAAGCTTCTAGCAAAGACCTTAATCATGTTGCAATCTGAAGCTTATCAGAACGTGATTAGTTGAAAACAAGCCATAAAGTTATGATGATGGTATTTGAGCTACTATATCTAAGTTCTTGGAAGGAGACTTTGTAGTATATTGTGACACTCAAAGTGCAGGCCATGTGCATAAGCTGGCCTCGCTTTGGAAAGGTCCATTTATTATATTGGAGAATCATCCAAAGATGTACATACCATTAAGGATCAAGGCGGTTGGGTTGTAGATTGAGTACATGCTAAGTTCCTTCATCCATATGATAAAGAATAAAAAAGAAAAAAGAGAGAAAAAATGATAAACTATAATAAAATAAAAATATGAAACAGATTATATACATGGGAAAAAGAAAAAAAATACCTTAACAATTAAGAACAAAAATTTTAAATATAATTTCAAAACCTCATTACCACTGGTATAAGTCCTGGAGACCAGCCCCTGCAACTGGATATAGAGCAACACCCCTTCCAGAAAAAAAAGGCCTCAAAGGCCCAAGTAGACCCCCTGTCACAGTTGAGCAACTTTGGCACATATGGTAGATGAGCGCTGGGTGACCGCTCTTTCCCCCAGGAATAACCCTTCCTAACCCTCCCCCCTCATCAACCCTAGTAAGTTTAGTAGAGGGGGTCTGCAGAGAGATTGTGCAAACCAGGGGCCATGGGCGGGCCCCTAGGACCCCCACTCCCCAGGCAAACTATGTCAAAATTTTGAGGAAACAGCCTGCACCAACATCAGAGCCCAGTCTGCAAATTCCGGTTTGGTGGAGCCAGTCCAGACTGGCTGGCACCAGAAATCAGATGTGGGCATGATTCAGATTTTGAACCAGGCACCAAATGACTCAGACCAGTTGCCCCAACTCTCTGAGATGGATCTGGTAAGTTTAGATCATGCAAACAGCCCAATTGAGAGTTTGGAACAGGTCTTTAACAAATCAGCCCAGTTGCCACGGCCTCCCAGGACAAATCCAGAAAAAAACTGAATTATGCAAACAGGACAACTTGGTTGGTCAGGGCCCAGATTGGCACCATCAACCTGGTTTGGTCCCATAAAGGCAGAAAGATTTGCAAAAGCTTTTCAATTTTTTCTAAGATTTTAAACATCCCCACACCTCCCTCCCCATCAGCTAACCAAATCACATTGCCAAACTCCAAATGACCAATCCCATAACACCTCTCCTATGCGATTCTTTAATGCTTAAGACAACTGCACTGCCCTGGGGCATCTGTTGGTTCAATCACTTATATTCCCACGCTTTGTTCTAAATAAACCTCAAATACCCTGCTCAGCTTGCCGCAGCCTTCATCTTCCATCTTTTAAAGTTAAAAACTCCACCAATCAATCAAGAAAGGCACACTGCTACTATATTCTTATTCTGATATTCACTGACTGGATTATCCAGTCAATCAACCCTGCCACATGGTGGCAAATTGTAAATTTAAAAAAACCAACTTACTCCTGACGATGAAACTTCTTCCTCATCATTATTTCATATTTATTGAGCGCAAATCTGTTCATCCATTCTGCCGTAGGCTTCTCAGAATCTGCTCCCCCATTGGAGCAGCGCCAGAGTGGCCTTGCCCCACCATTCGAGGACTTGGGACCCATATCTGGTCCAACTGCTGATGGTCCAGCCCAACTGTGGGGCTTGAAGCACCCCATTCAGGGAAAGCTCAGCACCAACTCTCTATGCGGTTCCCATTTCCGCTCTGATCACACCCCTAATTGTGCGGTGACCCATGTGTTATTCCTTGCTGGCACCCAAGCTAACTTGTTTGAATCTAAAGGCCAGCAACCACAAACCCTGAAGGGGTTGTCATCCTCCCTGCCTCTCCCACCCTTGGGGTTTCCCCGCAAGACTTGTGGTTGCCCCCAATACAGCAATTTGGTTTGCCTTGTAGCTTTTAGTTTGTTCTTGAATTTTTATCTCCCTCATAATAATCGTAGGGGATCCCTCCTACAAGTAATAAGAACTGCTATGCCATTGGCATTCTGGGCTTTCCACTGGGTTGTTATACACCCAAGTTGGAAGCATAGTCTTACTTTAATCAGCAGGTTTCATGACAGGAAGGGAATGAACCGTCCAGCCGATAGTAAGGGAAAAAATGCTGAGCTGTGCAATACTTAAAGCAAACAAAATTCTGTGGTGAGAAACACAGTGACTGAGACAACCAGACAACGCACCATATTACCGCTAGGGGAGAAATCTGTATGTCTTAATCCATGTAATCTGAATAAAGAGGTTTGTCATCTCTTGTTAGGAGAGTGTCTCTAACTCTCCAAGCAAAGGTTAATAAAGTGTTAAAGAAAAAACATGTATGGGGTTAATACCCTATATAGTTTTTTATATAAAATCCCAGAATACTTCCATAAGGAGGTAGACCGCAAGGGCAACAAAAGGTAATTATTAGTAATTTGATAAAATAATAGTTAGATTTAAGAAAAAAGACGACCAACATAGTGATTGGTCAGACAACTATAGCTATAAAGGAAGTTGTGATCCAAGAAGATTTTGAGCCAAGAAAAAGATTACTCAAATGGTAGTCACATAATCTTAGTATGCAGAAACTTGGGACTTAGAGATGATATTAATAGTACTTGATTTGGTAATATAATATCTAAAACGAGTCAGACCCTTATTACAAATAAAACATAGAGAACCATCCTCATTTATACCATATTTAGCGATTTCAAATGCCATTTATGTAGCATTGCAAACCTCATCACACGCCTTCTTGTAACCAATCTGGCCTGCCTGGCCTGCACCCAGGGTTGATTCAAGGTATGAATGAGATCAGGGATGGCAGCTAACTTAGTTCCCTTGGTATTATTCATGAAATCCTTGTTCCTTCAATTTTCTCCAACAAACAGTTCATGATTCATGACATCATCTAAATTAAGCCCCATCTCACATCCCACACCAAACTCTAAGAAATTTTAGGATTAGCCAATTTCTGTAGGAAGATCATTTAGAACTTTTTTCATTTGCCTTGTCGCTTACTAACTTAATTTCTAAATCTGTTCCATTTTTCTGGACTACTAAAGCCTAGGTCTTATGGTGCTCAAAAAAACTTCACACATGCACCAAGTTTTAATAAGACCTGATCCTACAAAGCAGTTTTAATTGTCTCAGATGCTTTTAATTTACCATATGGAGCATTCTTGGTTCAAAAGGAGGAAGATAAGAAAGACACTGTGGGTTTCTATTCCCTGAAGATGTTGGAGGCTGAGCAAAAATTACAAGGTTATAATAAGGAAATTCTGGTGATTGTCAAAGCCTTATATCTCTGGCTCAGATATTTAGAGGCAGTTTGAATCCAGTAATTTTAACTACAAATCATAAGAGTCTTCTTTACTATGAAGAGATTCAGAAAATCAGTCAAAGACATGCACATTGGGCTATGGAACTATCCAAATATGACTTTTACATTAACTACCACCATTGAAATTTTAACATTTTTCCAGATGAACTAAGTTGACGTTAAGATCATGGTGAATAATCTGCAGGGTGCCAAGCACTCAACAATCTCAGCCATTGAGCCAGAATGATTTTTTGCCTTCCTGGAAGCCAACATGTGGAATCTTACCTAGAACATCAAGTAAAGGCAGAACAGAAGAAGGATTCCCAATACCAAAAAATAAAAGGAAGTTTATCCCAGACATTTCTTATGCGGTTTTGGTAAAGAACCAAACCTTGTTTTTTCATGATGCTTTATAGGTATCAGACCATGTTATGAAACAAAAAGTAATCCAGCATATTATGACCTTTCTTGCATCCAGACATGAGGGAGTTAAAAAACCTTCATAGAGAATTTAGTATTATACTTGTGATCTAAAATGACCAAAATCATCAAGTTTTTTATGCATGTTAACTATTTTATTTAACTGAGGCAAGCTGACCAGGGGGTGGACAATACTGAAACTGAAGCACTAAAACTAAATCAGCAAAAATAAAACATGAATTGACTATCTTTTTTGGGAAGTGAGGCACAAAAAACGAGAAAATTACCTACCAGGTGGCATAGCGGCGAGCTGCTTATCCCATCATGGTGGAGGGGGAGGGGGTATTAGGAAGATCATCATCAGGCTCAGCATTGTAGAGGCGGATTAATGCTGAGAGCAAGGGGGTTGGGGCATCTGAGGGATGAGGGTCAAGGTGGAGTAGATAGTTGTTGAGATCAACAATTTGGCCCTGGATCAAATCCTCTATGAGTTCAGCAACATGATGTTCAGCCTGGATGCAGGCTTCAAGAAGTTGTTCTAATTTCTCAGTATTGGCTCTTAATGTGCATTTAATGGTGAAAAATCTTCCAGTTCAGTGAAATGC
Organism: Massospora cicadina; assembly: GCA_022478985.1. Classification (NCBI taxonomy): domain Eukaryota; kingdom Fungi; phylum Entomophthoromycota; class Entomophthoromycetes; order Entomophthorales; family Entomophthoraceae; genus Massospora; species Massospora cicadina. The sequence goes on along the minus strand of JAKSZP010014663.1, from coordinate 33,404 downwards.
TTGACATCAGTGGTGGCAGTTTTGTAGAGGCGTTGGATTTCCTCTTATGTGGTAGGAGGAAAATTGGAGGGGAACAAGGGGGAGTGCAGTCCTTTTTTAAATTTTGTGACAGATTTTGCACACAGTATAAAAAATGGGAATTATTGGGTGAGGCCACCGTAACCTTGGTAAGCTAGTGGTCACTTTGAAAAAATGGCTTTATGTTTGGGGACATCAATTGGTCGGGGCTGGGGTATCAAAGTCTGAATTCTGGTAGGGAGCTAATTAATTGGATAACTTGGTGGTGGGACAATTTCATCCGATTCAGTCACTTCCTCCAATAAGTTCCAGGGATTTTGGTGATTCAGGAAGATATGGTGATAGATGACTTTGGTTGGGTAGGTTTTGGGGTGAAAGATTTTCTGGATTGAACAGTGGTCCAAGCCAGCACCCAAATTGTTGGCATGGGTGTGCATTGGCCAGCTTGGGTTTGAGGTGCTAGATAATGCTTCTGATTTGAGTGAATGGCCTGTGGGGGTGGGGACAGCCAAAATCTCCACTTGAACGCTGTTGGTGTGGCCTCATGGGTGGTTTGGCCATGTTTGCAGGGTGTATATTATATTGACATACCTTTTTGGTGTGGTCCAATTCATAGAAGATGGGGCAAATTGTGTGATTGTTGTCAGTGCAGGCCCAAAAGAAGTGGTCAGGTGCGGATAGGATATAGGCATGCGGTGAGATGTTCTGGGCCATGTTCAGCTGGCGGGGTAATGTTGGCCATTGCCCAAGGTGCCATGAGTCGTTCAGCACCACTTGAGACAATAAATTGGAGGATAGGGTTTTTGCCAGATGTGGACAACCCTGACATCAACTCCTCATAAAGTGTTTGAGGGGGAAGGTGTGAGTGGAGGTTCACAAAGGCTACCACAAGTGTGGTATCATCTGGGAGGTGTGTTTGGATGGTGGTAATGAGAGTATTTTTATAAATTAATGGCGTAGCTGCTGCAGCAGCTGCATCCTCTTTGGTGGGAAATCCAAGATTTAAATAGCCCTTGTAAGAGCATAAGTCGAAAAACCCTGCTGGTGCAAAGGTGACTTTTGCCAGCTCAATTATCACTTTGTTGGTGTATGGGAAGAGACGTTGTACTTGATGTGGTGGCAAAAGTGAATATTGGATTGGAGTAGTGCTAGGGGGTGGGGGCATGTTTGGTGGGCTTGTGCGAGGTGGAGTTCTAAGTCCCTTGAAGGGACATTGCGGCCATATGTACTTGGCAGACTGGATGGGCCAAAGTGCACGCATTTGCTTGCCTGGTGGTAAACGCTAGTGGGTGGAGCATTGCTGCCCCATACTGGGCAGCAGGTGATGGATCTGAGGACATAAAATTGGCTATTGGTGCATTAAGGCGGTGGTGAAAAATTGATTTGTTTTTTTTTTCTAAAATCGCTCAAAATTGATGTCAAGCGGAAAGAAAAAGTATGCATGTCAACTATGCTCACGGAATAAATTTTCCACACAGAATTATTATGGGATTATCAAGTACTTCCCACCTCAGAAGGTCTATAGCAAAGTATACCCATGGATTTAATTGTAAAACTTCCTCAGAGCGAAGGATGTGCCACAGTATGGATTATGGTAAACCGCTTTACTAAAAATTGAGATTTACCCTTTGTCCAGGATTTCCCAGAGCATAAGAGATGGCCAATCTCTTCTTGAAGAAAATCTATACCTACCATGGTGGTCCTAAAGATATTATCTCAGATCATGAAACTCACTTTAATTCTAAGTTTTGTAAGGGATTTACAGAACTTATGGGCTTCAAGGTGAAACTGTCAACTGTCTACCATCCCCAGACAGATGGGCAAATGGAAAGAGCAAAACAGGTTTTAGAGCACTATCTGAGGGCATATATCAACATCTGCCAGGATGGATGGGTCAAGTTTTTCCCAAAAGCCTAGTCTAGCTATAAAAGCTCATATTACACTTAAACCAAAATGACACCTTTCATGGCTATTATAGGTACCAACCCAAATGCTTACCAGTTCTGAAAAAATCCCAGTCCCAGAAGCACATGATCTAGTCACCAGGATGAGAGTCTTACATATGGAACTGAAGGAGAACTTAGCAAAGCCAATCAGACTATACAAAAACCAGGATGATATAGTTCAACAAGAATCACCAATGATAAAAGAAGGGTCACAAATTTATTTGGACATATAGGACTTTTGTGTAACATGGCCATATAAGAAGTTGGGACCAAGATAAATAGGCCCATTTAAGGTGTTAAAAGTCTCATAAATAACCTTTTAAACCTAGTTGTACTAATGATTCTTAGCTCATAATGCATTCCATGTATCTCTCTTAACTCCACAGAAACAGTCTCTCTTTCCACATCAGGCAAAACCTAAAGTCCTCTCCCAATAGTACTAGGACATGAAGAGGAGTATAAAGTAGAAGAAAAAATAATAAAATTTTTGTAGGGGAGATATTTCTTAGTCAAATGGAAATGATACCTGCTGGAGGAAAGAATTTGGTTTCAAAGTTAGTGACATTTTGCTTGGGCAGATCTCCCTTCTAAAGCTAAGCCTCTGAAGCCAAAGGATCTAAGGCCAGAGCCCTTGAGATACACTATTGATCTCTCTAAGGTTATTGACCATATAATGGGTTCTAGCCTTACCATTCATGACTGAAGATGATGGTAAAGAACAACTGAACATCAGGAGAAAACCAATTCTTAAATATGGAAAATCACTAAGTATGAGTAACCAAGTTAGGAAAGTTAAAATAATTTTGATTTCGTTAAGAAGCTTTTGAACTCAGATTGTTTATAATTTTTTTATTTTTTATAAACTCCATCTACATCATAGTATCACTGCTGAGAATTAGTTTTTTTTCTCAATATTTCATTATATTTAGTAACTATCAGAGTAATTTCCTGACAAAGACTTTCCCCATTAAAAGATTTTTTATAAAACTTAGCTAAAAACATTTTATGAAATGTGGACTTAGTTGAATTTTCTTGTCTGACACTACTGTTGGACGTAAAACTGCTTTCTACGCCACGTCCTATTCTGCCAAATCTGCAACTCCCTACTTCGCCAATGCTTACCTTAGTCCTACCAAACTTTTTCAGCTCCCAGGGACCCTTCCCTTAAAAAAAATTTGGGTCAGTTTGGTATGCGCTGTAACTCAAAAAATTATCTGAAATCATATTGGAAATGACCCAGGACGTTTCTTTTTGCTATTTTCCACTTTACCCTCTTTTTGCAGATTTTCCCTATAGCCTTACCTTCATCAACCGCCTATGAACCACTTTTCTTGACATCTGAAAGCCTTAAACCAATCTTAATAATTTCAGCATAACTTAAGAGAACGCCATATGAATAGCATGAAGAAGGCATAGTATCAATATTGGGACCCTGGACAATCACTTAATCCATCAGTACTTAGTATCTGATGTCCAAAACTACATATTGGCCAAAATCTGTAAATTTGGACCTAAAGATTAGATAAGTTAGATTATCTGAAATGATTATTATTTGATTAATGTTTGTAGTAACAATTTTGAAATATAACTAATGCCTGCAGATTTGATGTTTCATAGTAGTATGTCTAATGCATGCTTGGCAGTTTATTGATTCCAAAAATGAGGTGCAACATTTTTAATTCTATGTTGCACTTTTCATGCATCTTTTTTAAGTTTCATGATTCCAAAATGATTAAAAAGTTTGCGCCCCCACTCCTTATCATAATAAATTGAACTTAAACAACCTCAATTAACCCTTGAATTAATCATATAGAACCCACATTTTGCAACTGATTATCTTTTTAGTATAAATAGAGCTGAGAGAAATCCCAAGCTAACATGAGTCTCAACTAAATGAAAAATTACATATTTTCTTATGCTTATTATTCAACATGGTTATCTGTGATTTAGTATTATAGGTACAATTTTTATGTCCAATGTACTAATGGATATTGTCTTACCTCCTGTATAAACTCAACTACATCTTACAGATTTGAATTTACTGCTGACCTACTTGTTAAGCAAATTTTCTGCATAGAAGTCAAGATTTCTTAGCATTTTCACACTCAGTGATATACCCAGATGTATCACTCATTCTTTTGGGTTACTGTAAGGAGAGTGCCTATAACTCTCCAGTTTCTAGTGTGGTAGTGAATGGTGCACAGGGCCAACGCCAGGAAACTAGTCATTATTAGTAGTTACTTGAGCCCCGCAGAGGGTGCTTGAGCGGTAATAACTTAAATTGAGGATAGTTATCATTAGAGGGAATAAAAAATGGAATTACGCAGTGCTTGAAGTGGGATTGTATAGGCGACCCAGGTTGGAGGGAACCTGGGCGTCCCAATGGTGCATGGGCGGATAGATTTATAGTAGTTAAAATTAAATGGTTTATGTTGTGTGAGACCTCCTTGAAGAGGTCCACGCACAGGATCATCCAAAATAACATATATAAAAAAGGTGTACTATCGAAGGGGTTTGTGATGTGGGAAGTTGACCAATGAGAGATATTGGTCTTAAGGAAAAGGATTTAAGGGAACTTAGTGGAACAATCAATTGATGAAAGTGGGCCTAAGCTGAGGTGCACCAATAGGTGCACGATTCCATCTGGCAGTAAACTATACTTGGTAATTGACTGAACTCTGGTTATTCAAGTAGTAGTAGAGGCTTACCCAGGCTGGAAATTTTAATAACCAAATGGTTTCCAAGACCCCATTCACTGAGAAACTGAAGTGAACTTTTTTCATTAATCACAAAGCTAGTTTGTTTTAATGCACTTGCTGTTATACAGGGCTAAACTTCCCTTGCATGCCTAGGACCAACCTGGGCATACCTGTCACGGATTCAGCTAAGAAGAACTAGACTGGGCTCCCAGTTGGGGTGTGCAAGCACCCAGTGGAAGGCCCAGAATTCCAAAGGCATAGCAGTCCAAGCGACTAATAAAAGTGGGGTTCTATGGGAGATGTGAGGAAAGTAAAAGTTCAGTAACATAACGAAGGCCCCCAAGGAAAACCAAATAGTTTCATTGAGGGCAACTGCAAGTCTTACAGGGGCAACCCTAAGGGCAGGAGAGGCAGGGAGGATGATGACTCCTCCAGGGTTTGCAGTTGCTGGCCTTCAGATTTGGATAGGGGGGCTTATTCACCAGCAATGGATGGCACAGAGGCCGCACAATGGTTATAAGTGTGAGCAGAGGTATAGTAAGACCCATGAGAGGGGTTGGGACTGAGCTTCCCCTGGAGGGGGCACTCTAGATCCCACTGGCGGGCTGAGCCAGCAGCAGTTGAGGAAGTTATGGAAGCCAAGTCCACAAGCGGCAGGGCAGGGGCGCTCAGGTGATGCTCTAGCCGGGGAGCAGTTTTGGAGGACTCAGCGACCAAATGGATGGAAGGGTCTCCATTAAATGGACGCGCAAAAATGAATGAAGCAGCAGGTTTGTTGTCAGGGGCAAGGCGGATTATTGCATTTATGATCCACTGCCATATGGCGGGGTTGAGTGATCAGATAACCCAGTCAGTGAACATCAGCAGGAGGACTTGGGTGACGGTGCATTTCGTCAGATCAATTGGCAGAATTTTTGTAAAATTAATATGGTAGACAGAGGCTGCAGCAAGCTAGATGGGGAATTTGAATTTTATTAAGCAAAAGGAAAGAGAATGAACTGACAATTACCCCCAGCCGGGGCAGTTGCCTTAAGAACTGTGCTGAATGCATGAGGGGAGGTATCAAGGGATTGGTCATTTGAAGGTTGGTGATGGGATTTAGTTGGCTGGCTCAGAAGGGGGTATAATGCTGCTCCAGATTTTGGCAAAAGTCAAGAACACTTTTGTAAAATTTTCCAGATTCCTGGGGCCAAACCAAGTTGATACTACCAATCCAGGTCCTGGCGACCTGAATTGGCCTGTTCGCATGGTTTGGGTGTTCCAGATTTGTCCCAGGAGGCAGGGGTCCTTGGATCGGATTATTTACAACTTGAACTGATCCCTCAATTGGACTACTCGTGCAATCTGAACTCCCTGGATCCATTTTGGAGTGTTAAGGAAGATGGTCCAAGTTGTTCAGGCCCTGGTTTAAAATCCAAGCCATATCCCAATTTGATTTGTAGTGCAGGCCAGTCTGGACCTGCTCCCCCAGTCCAGAATTTGTAGGCTGGTCTCCAATGTTGGGAATTGCTATCTTCCCAAAATTCTGATATAGTTTGTCTGGAGAGTGGGTGGTCCCAGGGGCCTCTCCATGCCCCCTGGTGTGCGCAATCTCCCTGCAGACTCCTTCTATCAAACTTACCAGGGTTGAGGAGAGGGGAAGAGGTGGGGATATGGTATCTTTGGGGGAAGGCAGTCACCCAGCGCTCATCTATCACATGGGCTAGGTCACCCAGCTGTGACAGGGGGTCCACTGGAGCCTTGTGGCCCCTTTTCGTTTGGAAGGGGTGCTGATTCCTATCCAGTTGTAAGGGCTGGTCCCCAGGACTTACACTACCCTTTTTTTCAACAGGGAGGATTTCACCCCTGGGGGAATGGACCAAAGCATAATTCTTGTGGCGCTCTGGTAGCTTTATGGCCAGGATGACCGCAATCTTCTGGGGAGAGCATGGGGCTGTCGGGTGGGAGGCGTGGAATTCCTCTATCAGGTCCTTGCAGCTTGTACAATCGTGCACATTCACCCAGCTTTTCTCATATGATGGGTAACCTTTCCAGGTGACCAATTACTGAATGGATTGAAGGGACCTTTAGGAAGCTAAAATGGCCTCCACCTCCACTTCCTGGGATTTCTTGACAACGATTGGCTCTGGTGATGTTAGCCTTTACCCCTTAAAGGGGGTTAGGAGGGAGGTGTGGAAGACATTGTGCTGCTTCCAGTGCGCAGGCAGTCTCAGGCGGTAGGCTCCAATGCCTAAATCTTTCTCAATCTTGAAGGGTCTCGAGTGTTTGGCTGCAAGCTTGTGGGTGGGGGCTTTCAGGGGAAGGTTGCGGGTATCTAACATGACAAGGGAACCAACCTTGATCTCATGCCCTGGAAGGCGCTTCTGATCAGCAAACTTCTTGTAGTCCATGATGGACTTTGTCAAGTGTTCATGAACCAGGTTGTTCATCTCACAGAGAGAGCTTACGTGGTCCGTAGCGGCAGGAACTGCTGAGGAGAGTTGGGGGTTAATCTGGAAAGAGGGGTTATACCCCAGAGTAGCCTCAAAGGGCGAGAAATTGGTTGAGGAATGGAGGGAGTTGTTGTATGCAAACTGTGCTAGAGGTAGATCCTTGGTCCAGGTGTCTTGCAAGGCCGTCGCATGGCAGCACAGGTACTGCTCCAGTACCTGGTTCACCCGCTCAGTCTACCCATCAGACTGGGGGTGGTAGGCAGTGGATCTACAGGGCTTGATGTGAAGGAGAGTCAGCAACTCTTCCCAGAACTGGTCTGTGAACTGGGATCCCCTGTCACTACTATCTCCTTGGGGAGACCAAACATGGCAAAGACATGGTTGACAAATAAATTTGCAGTCTCCACCACAGAAATAGAAGAGAGGCAGGGGATTAAGAGTACAAACTTGGTAAATCAGTCTACGACTACCATGATTGCATATGTCCCACAGGAGAGTGGGAGCTCCACGATGAAGTCCACTGAGACTGAGGTCCATGGCCCCTCAGCCTGCTGCAAAGAGTGTAACAGTCCCTTCTTCCAGAACGATCCAATTTCGCCCAGGCGCAGGTGACACAATGAGAGATCCAAGCGGGAATGTCCTTTGAGGACCCAGGCCAGCTGTAGGTTCTCTTTATGAGAGCTGCACACTTTTTTATACCAGGGTGGCCGACGGTCTAGGGAACAGATGTTCCTCAATGACACGTCTTTATAGGGAGGGAGGAACCCAAACCAGATTGTTCCATCCTGCAAGGTATATGGAGTCTTCTTGCGGAGCATGGACTCTAAGTCAGCAACAATCTCAATTCCTTCAGGGCAGCAGGTTTGGGAAGCGAGGACATGGAGGAGGAGCGAAGCGTCAGGGTCCAAGTCAGCGAAGGGTACAGTAGGGGGGTCAATGAGAGGATTTGGGAGGGGGGCACTACTGTCATAAGGTCTAATGGGTCTTCCCCCCAGTTGGGAGACAGGGAGGGGTTTCAGCTGAGCATGTCCAGCAAGATGTTCAGGGAACCTTTAATGAATCCTTACTCAAAATGGAACCCACAGAGGTCCTGATACGTGCAAGTTTGCTGATGTCCTAGCTTCTGAGGTTTGTGGTAGTAGTGCAGTGCCTTATGATCTGTCCAAATGGTAATTTCGTGCTGGACGCCCTGAAAGAGGTATCACCAGCGGGTGAATGACCACGCCACCACCGCTAGCTCCTTGTCATATATCAGCCACTCTTGCTCTGTTGTAGTGAACTTATGGGAGTAATAGGTCACCAGGTGCTCGGCTCCCTCATGCTCCTGTAGCAGCATGGCACCCACTACCACTGACAAGGCACCGCAGGCTACTATGAAGGGGCAGGAGGTATTAGCATGCTGCAGGATGGGGGTTGTGAGAAAAACCTCCTTGATAGCCTCAAAGGCCTGCTGGCGCTTGGGGGACCATTTAAAAGGGGCGTTTTTCCTGGTGAGGGGGTTCAGGGGTGCTACCAATTGGGCAAGAGTGGTGGAAAACTTCTTCAGAAAATTGACGGTTCCAAGAAAGCTGCTTATCTGTTTTTGTGTGGTTGGGGTAGGCCAAGACTGAATAGCCTCCAGCTTGCAGGGGGGACGGCATAAATATCCTTCAGGACAAGACTCCCTAGGAAGGCAACCTTGTCCTTGAAGAATTCGCACTTGGAGGGTTTAACGAATAGCCCTGCCTTGTGGAGGGCTGCCACTACCGCTTCAAGGTCCCTGGCGTGTTTTTCAGGGGTGGGGGAATGGACCAAAATGTTGTTGATATAGGACACCGCACATGAGAAGTGCAAGTGCCCCAACACATCGTCAATGAGGCGCTGTAAGGTGGCTGGCGCATTCTTCAGGCTGAACGGCATCACTTTGAACTGGAAAAGCCCCCAACGAGTGTGGATGGCTGTGAGCCACTCCTGTCCCCTCGCCACCCTCACCTGATTAAAGGCATTCACCAAGTCCAACTTTGAGAAGACTTGAGACTTGGCAGTGGCCTAGGCGATGCTCTGCTCTAAGGGTAAGGGGTATGGGTCATGGATGGGAAATGTTGTTGAGGTGCCATAGTCGACGCAGGGGCTCAGGGACCCATCTGCTTTCTTAGCGAAAACTATGGGGGAGGCGACCGGGGAAGACTTCTTGATTAGTCACCCCTTCTCTAGAATCTCGTCCAGCCAACTTCCCAAAGCCCTATCCTCTTCCTCTGTATAGGGGTAGAGGGGGCAGTTGATTTTGACTAGATCAACTGTCATCTGGAGCTTCAAGTCATATTCAGGTGTGAGGGGAGCTTGGATGCCAGTGACATGTCGAATATGGCCTTATATGGGGCTAGGAAGGAGGGAAAGTGAGGAAGTTTGACTAGGATGGGGTCCGGTGGGGAGATGGAACTGAGAGATGTGCCCTGGGGAAGGGTCTCTAGTAAGGGAAACTAACCACTCAACTTGAGGTTTGTGAACAACAAGGAGTTGGTTGCAAGATTCATGTGAATTTGTTGGCGGCGCCACCATCCCACCCCCAAGATTACAGGGTAGAGTAAGTCCTGTACCGCTGAGAAGTGGTTGGTGAACCCAAAGTCATAAACTGAGAAATGCAATGGACGTCAGATGAGGTAGGACAGCATGGACTCTGACAAGGCGCCCAGGGTGGATGAAGCTTCTTCCATCGTTAGGTCCAAGGACTGTGCCACACCAAGGTCAATAAAGTTACCTGCTGCTCTGGTGTTGAGGAGGGCTTGCACTGTGATTTCTCCTAACTCAGAGGGAAAGGAAATGGGGAACAGGAAGTACGCTTGGTCCTCTTTACTAGGGTGAGTCAGAGAAAGGGCAGCTGAGGAGGGGGCATGACCCAACATCAAGAGAGACTGGCCCAGAGGCACAAGGGTGGGTTGCAACTGATGCGGGGTCTCTACTATCTCCTTGTCCCAAACGGGTAGTTGAGGGTTAATGCGTACACCCGCTCCACTCTCTTCAGGGGGAGGAGGGGTCACCCAGGGGTACAATTTCACCACACCGAGAAGACTCCAAATGCTGGGGGCCAACAACCCAGCCTCCTGATCTGGGCTGGGGGCAGGCGGTGCTATAGGCAGGGGTTCCCCTGGGGGGAGGTTCCTGAGGCGGCCACTGAGGGGGAGCAAAGGGCAGCAAGTCCAAGGGGGTGCTTCCCTTGGCCGCGACCACTGGCAGGGGATGGTGTGGTATGGGGTACCTTGGGGGTGGCGACGGGACATGCAGGGGTGTGAAAGGGCCTGGCCCTAATTGCACAGGCCACAGAGAACGCAACCTCTAAGGATCCAGGGAGAGGGTCCCAAGCTGTGTGGGCCACCGCGGTGGGGTCCAAGGCGGCGCAGGATGCAGAGATAGCATTTTCAACAAGGATGGGTACCGTTGGAGCTGGACTGCAAAGGCCTCAATCAGGGAGGGTAGGTCTGTGGCTGTCTGTTCCAAGGTAAACAGATGGAGGAGGCGTGCTGGTCTTGACTCAGGGGCCTGGACCGCTGAGGTAACCAGAGCCAAAAAGGGGGTGGGGTTGCCTGACTTGGCAGCAGAGTGGAGCACTCCTCTGACCCAGTGATGGGTGTCCCCATCCAGGGCGTCGAGGAGAGCCACACTCTGCTGTGCATCAGAAAGAAGAGGGGATTTCCCACCATTGGCAGTGAGGTGCACCTGGAGCCCTTCAGGACGCCCATGATTTAAACGGCCACCTCATTAGAAGGAGCAGGTGGAACCCTCAACCCTATTACAATACTGATGGAGTGGCGCTCGCCATTGGAGCTTGGCAGGGTGGGGACCAATTCAGCAGATCCTGGCAGCAGGCCCAGATAAATGAGGCCACCGACTAGCATGAGAAGGCCAGGTCACAGAGGGAGAGCACATTCAGAGTGAGGGCATAGCTAGCGCTTCACCTGTGCCAGCGAGGAGGGCGGAGAAGGCTGAGATTAGTGGTCAGTTCATTATGTCACGGATTTGGCTAAGAAGAAATAGACAGGGCTCCCATTCAGGGTGCGCGAGCACCCAGTGGAGAGCCCAGAATGCCAAAGGCATAGCAGTCCAAGCGACTAATAAAAGTGGGGTTCTATGGGAGATGTGAGGAAAGTAAAAGTTCAGTAACATAACGAAGGCCCTCAAGGAAAACCAGATGGTTGCATTGGGGGCAACCGCGAGTCTTGCAGGGGCAACCCCCAAGGGAGAGAGAGGCAGGGAGAATGATGACTCCTCCAGGGTATGCAGTTGCTGGCCTTCAGATTTGGATAGGGGGCTTGTGCAACAATGAGAGATGGCACAGAGGCTGCCACATGGTTGGAAGTGTGAGCGGAGGTATAGTAAGACCCATGAGAGGGGTTGGGACCAAGCTTCCCCTGGAGGGGGCGCTCTAGGTCCCACTGGTGGGCCAAGCCAGTGGCGGCTGAGGTGGTTATGGAAGCCAAGTCCACAAGCGGCGGGGCAGGGGCACTCAGGTGATTCTCTAGCCGGGGAGCAGTTTTGGAGGACTTGGCAACCAAATGGATGGAAGGGTCTCCATTAAATGGATGCGCGTAAATGAACAAAGCAGCAGGTTTGTTGTTAGGGGTGAGGCGTATTATCACATTTATGATCCACTGCCACATAATGGGGCTCGAGTGACAAGATAACCCAGTTGGTGAACATTGGCAGGAGGATTTGGGTGATGGCACGTTTTGTTGGATTGATTGGCAGAATTTTTGTAAAATTAATATGGTAGACAGAGGCTGCAGCAAGCTAGATGGGGAATTTGAATTTTATTAAGCAAAAGGAAAGAGAATGAACTGACAACTACCCCCATCCGGGGCAGTTGCCTTAAGAACTGGGCTGAATGCATGAGGGGAGGTATCAAGGGATTGGTCATTTGAGGGTTGGTGATGGGATTTAGTTGGCTGGCTTAGAGGGGGTAGAATGCTGCTCCAGATTTTGGCAAAAGTCAAGAATACTTTTGCAAAAAATCTCCAGATTCCTGGGGCCAAACCAAGTTGATACTACCAATCCAGGTCCTGGCGATCTGAGTTGGCCTGTTCGCATGGTTTGGGTGTTCCAGATTTGTCCCAGGAGGCAGGGGTCCTTGGATCGGATTATTTACAACTTGAACTGATCCCTCAATTGGACTACTCGTGCAATCTGAACTCCCTGGATCCATTTTGGAGTGTTAAGGAAGATGGTCCAAGTTGTTCAGGCCCTGGTTTAAAATCCAAGCCATATCCCAATTTGATTTGTAGTGCAGGCCAGTCTGGACCTGCTCCCCCAGTCCAGAATTTGTAGGCTGGTCTCCAATGTTGGGAATTGCTATCTTCCCAAAATTCTGATATAGTTTGTCTGGAGAGTGGGTGGTCCCAGGGGCCTCTCCATGCCCCCTGGTGTGCGCAATCTCCCTGCAGACTCCTTCTATCAAACTTACCTGGGTTGAGGAGAGGGGAAGAGGTAGGGATATGGTATCTTTGGGGAGAAGGCAGTCACCCAGCGCTCATCTATCACATGGGCTTGGTCGCCCAGCTGTGACAGGGGGCTCACTGGAGCTTTATGGCCCCTTTTCATATGGAAGGGGTGCTGATTCCTATCCAGTTGTAAGGGCTGGTCCCCAGGACTTACAATACCTTGCCTTAACCCAGCATTGATTTAAGGTATGCTTGAGGTCAGGAAAGCCTGCCAACTTCACCTTCTTGGTCTCCTGACATGCTGCTTTGTCCTTAACGTTTGAACCCATTATGATATCATCTCTAAGCCATGAAATTACCCTCTTGTCCTTTTGGGCTCCACCTCCCTTCAGGAGCTTGCACCAGGGAAAAGTTCTTGGGGGCTGGGGCCAACTTCATTGTGGCAACAGCTTATTTTGATTGAAATCTGGCGGCCTGTGGAAAACGCTTGTGAAAAACATCAACAGGTCTTGGGCATGTGCACAGTTGCACGCTGCTACCCAACTTTTTTTGCTGCATCAAATCCCTTCCAGGATACCAGGTACTCGAGTCTTCTTTTAACGCAATGGGAGGCAACTACTTCTCCCACCTCCCACTCTGGCGCCCCATCCACGAGATAAGCCTCAGGAGTCTCTAAGAGGCCCTCAAACAACATCAATTTGCTCTCATAAAAAGCAGAAAAGATCTGAAATGAAGAGGGAAGATATAACTGGTCTGAGGCGTGGCCCACCTTTCTAACTGCGTGGTAAGGGCCAATCCTCTTTGGTCCCAACTTTTTGCATGGCTGCTTGATAGGGATGTTTCAAGCATCAAGCATCACGCGATCCCCTTCTTTGTACGCTGGGCCCGCTTGTCTCTTGCCATCTGCATTCTTTTTATATCCTTGAGTTGCTGCCTCCAAATTTGTAGAAACCCCCTGGTGTACTTTCTTGATAGGCTTAGAAAGGTCCATCACTGCTTCAACTTTAAATCCACAGCTGAGCTCCATGTTGAAGGCGGGGTTAAACCCATGGCTGGCAAAAAATGGGGAACAACTGATAGATTCATGTACCCTGCTGTTATAGCTAAATTGGGCCATAGGAAGGTGAGAAACCCAATCTGAATGATCCGCGGCAGTGTAACACCGCAGAAACTGTTACAAGCACAGGTTCATTCGTTCAGTCATCCCATCTTATTGAGTTTAATAGGCTGTTGAACGGCAGGGGAGAATCTGAAGAGTCTTACACAACTTTTCTCAAAAGACAGAAGTAAATTGGGGTCCCTAATCATTAATAATTTCTTGAGGGACCCCGTGAAGCGCAAACACATGAGTGACAAAGAGCCTTGCCATTTCAGCCGCAGTTATTGTAGTTCTGCAAGGAATAAAGTGGGCAAACTTTGTATAACGGTCCACCACTATCATGATGGCATAATGATCATCAGAAACAGTTAATTCCACAATGAAATCCACTAATATTGAAGTCCAGGGCTCTTCAGCCTTTTGAACTGGTACAAAAACCCCATTAGTGGTTGTCAATTTGGTTTCATTTGATTGCAAATCAAGCGCTCTTTACAATACCTACCCACCTTAGCAATTAAGCCCTTCCGATTTGTATGTGCGTTAAACTATCTCCAAAGTCTTCGCTTTCCCAGGATGACCAACGGTAATTCTATCATGTTGGTCTTAGATGATTTCCAGGCGAAGTGGTCCAGCAGGAACCACAAGCGTCCCTGAAACCACACCATCTCATCCTTTACATGATAATCCCAAATCAGATCCTCCTGATTAAGCGCGCTCTTAGCAATTACCATAGTATATTTGTCTGATAATGGCTGAGAAAGAACTAGCTTTCTAAATATACTGTATTCCTCCACATTTTCCAGAGGAGAGAACGCTGGCCTGTTGGCCAAGGGAGAGGGAAGTTGAGACACAATCTTAACCGGTGAAATCATCAATTAGGTATTATGAACCTCTACCTCCTTTGGATAGGGAGCTAATGCAGGATTGTGGCTCAAAGCATCTTTTAGCCCATTCTCCTTGCCCTTGGTGAACTCATAAGAAAATGCAAATTAGCAAGAGTCTTATGCCAATGGGTCTGTCATGGTGTTAAGACATGAGGTGCAAGGTAGTACAACAAGGCACAGTGATCTGTACGTACATGGAAAGGTTGGGAAGAGCCATGCAGGTGATGACGCCAATAAGTAAACGCCTCCACCACTGCTAATTAATCTTTGTCATAAACTGCATAGTTTAACTCAGGCAGGACATCTTCCTAGAAATATATCTCATTGGATGCTCTATTCCATCTTCACCCAATTGTAATAAGGCAGCTGCTATGGTGAAGTTGGAGGCATCAGTAGACACAATGAACCCCTTTTTAGGATCTACATGGTGATGGACGGACCTGGACAAAAGGGTGCACTTTACTGCTTGGAAAGCATCCTCCAAAATGGGGGACTACTGAAGCACTTTTGCACCACTTGCCTTATACAAGGGCGCCACCACCTCAGAAAGATTTGGTGTGAACTTCTTGAGGAACGTACATGTCCCCAAAAAACTCCTCAATTCCTAGACTGAAGTTGGGGTTGGCCACTCACAAATTGCCTTCTCCTTGTCTGGACTTATCACATGTCCTTGATCAAACATGACGTTGCCCAGAAAGGTGACCTGGGACTTAAAAATTCACACTTGCTGATCTTCAACGTAAGGCTGGCTGCCTGTACCTCTCCACCTCTTGTCAAAGGTGTACTGCATGTGACTCATGATCAGGGGAAAACACCAGAATATCATCCATGTAGGTAACCGCGCATACCCCTGCAGGTCCCCCAAAGCCGCATCAATATGGCGTTGAAAGATAGCAGGGGCATTCTTAAGCCCAAAGGGCATGACCCAAAACTGGAAAATCCCTTTTTGGTACAGAATGCAGTTAACCACACCTGTCCCTTCTTAATCCAGATCTTATTATACGCATTTAGGAAATCCAGTTTAGAAAAGACTTTAGCCTTCTCCACATAGCGTGCAATCTGTGAATCCAAAGGGATGGGATGAAGATCTGGTACAGCAACATTTTTTAGGTTCCCATAATCTATGCAAGGGCTTAAGGTTCCATCATCTTTCTCCACAAAGAGAAAGTGAGGAGCATACTGGGGAGGTACGCTGAAAAATCGCGCATTTGGCTACTTGCTCCTTAACTCACACATCTAATGTTAAATCCTCTCATATGGTCAAGGGGTAAATTGGGGAAGATATATGCACCAGATCAACTGTGAGCTCAAACTCGCAATTAAACTCTGAATGAGCAGGTAATTCATTGGCTGAAGCCGCACCAAACAAAGATTCCAGACCCTCCAAACAAGAAGCTAAAGGTACCTACAGTGAGGGCTTCAACAATGGAGCAAGACTGAGGGTGTAGATATTAGGCCAGTGGGTAAATTGCCCTGGAAGTTAGCCTCAGCCACTGGAACAATTAATGTATGACCATTCTTTAACATCAGGGATGGGGTATTGTCTCTCAAGTTGGTCCTGACGTCAAACTTTCGCCACCATTACACTCCCAAAATAATAGGGTATAAAATATTTTTGATTGCTTGGAAACGGTCCATAAAAAGATACTTGCCCACTTGATAATCCACTAACCTAGTACCTTCAGGGTGGTAATACATTGGGAAGCCCCTCCTCTAATCATATCACCTGGCAAGTTTCTAAGCTCAAGGTAGTCAGCTAGGTCTTGGTCAATGAAATTCTCAGAGGTTCCAGTATCCACCAAGATAGTAGTGCTAATTATACCTGAAGGGGATGAAAGGGTAGCAGTTAGCAAAAAATATCCTGAGTGATCTTTATTCATAGCAGACAACGCCAACACTTCGCCACCAAACTCTTCTTCAGGTTCTAAAATGCCCCAGGGTACATTTCTGCATCAAAGAATGGAGAGGGATATTTGGCCACTCTTACTATTGAAGCCACATATCCCACCATATCTTCAGAAACTGCATAAACGTTCTTATATTGCAATTGTAACTCCTTCTCCACTTTCTGGGTTCCACGGATCATTGTAGTGGTCAAGCGTGGGTTCTCTGGGGTAATTTTATACACAGGAGTGGGGTATATATTTGAGCCATTATAGAATAAATATGGTTCAGTTGTATATATGGCAACATCATTATAAAATGCATTTTTGGTCGCAGATAACCCTATACCCCATTCCAGCAACAGGTTGTCCGACATTGTCCAAGGCCATCACCACCAGGCCACCATTGAGGATACTGCCTACACTATCCTAATGTGGTGCCAAGGAAAACCCTTTTTATTGAATCAATTTTATTTTTTTCAGTGAAAAGTCAGGGAAACTCAACTCTCAGACCGTGAAGCATCCATATCCACCAGTTACAAGCAAGAAGGGTGGGTACTTTCCAGTTGGAGGTAGCAAAAATAACACAGAGATGCACCAACCTTCAGGAAAAAGAGTAAATTGTGGTAAGCCCCACCACAGCTGTGGCCAACAGCTGGCGCACACCATTTGCACTTTGTGAAAGTCCCACATGGAAAACGTTTGTGCACGTAGAGTAAATAGGTTGGTCAACTAATGTAAGGAAAGTGTCTATAACTCTCTAGTTTCCAGCGTGGTAGTGCATGGTGCACAGGGCCAATGACAAAAAACTAGTCATTAGTAGTAAAGCTACTTAAGCCCTGCAGAGGGTGCTTGAGTAATAATAACTTAAATTGAGGATAGTTATCATCAGAGGGAATAACCAAAATGGAACCACGCAGTGCTTGGAGTGGGAGTGTATAGATGACCCAGGTTGGAGGGAACCTGGGCGTCCCAACGGTTCATGGGCGGATAGCATTATAGTAGTTAAAATTAAATGGTTAACATTGCATGAGAATTTTTCAAAGAGGTCTGCGCACAGGATCATCCAAGATAACATATATAAAAAAGGGGTACTAGCAAAGAGGTTTATTATGCTAAAAGTTGACCAATGAGAGAGTTTGGTTTTGAGAAAAAGGATTTAAGGGAATTTGGTGGAATAATCAATTGATGGAAGCAGGTCTAAGCTGAGGTGCACCAATAAGCGCACGCTTCCATTGAGTAGTAAACTTTACTTGGTAATTGACTGAACTTGGATTATTGATTGTAGTAGAGGCTGACCCAAGCTGAAGATTTCGAAAACTGAATGTGTTCAGAGACCCCATTCACTGAGAAGCTGATTGAACTGTTTTCATTAATTACAAAGCTAGTTTACTTTAACGCATCTGCTTTTAAACAGTGCTAAACTTCCTTTGCATCCCTAGGACCAGCCTGGGCATACTTTGCCTTGACCCAGCGTTTATCTAAGGTATGCTTGAGGTCAGGGAGGCCTGCCAACTTCACCCTTTTGGCCTCCTGACATGCTGATTTGTCCTTAACATTTGTCCCCGTTATGATGTCATATTTAAGCCATGAAAGTTAGCTAGTTTGTACCAAATCTTTGCTCAATTTTGAAGTTATCATGACTAATATTCCTTGCTGTCCAATATAATTTAAGTTCTAATGTTTTTAGTTATTGTAACCACAAATCTAACTGAGTCTAGCCTCAAGGCCCTCCTAAAATATCTAGCTAAAGATGACCACTGGGCTGGTGCCTAAAAAAATATTTCAGAATTATGATTAAATCAAATAAAAAATCAAAACTGAATTTTGATACAGCTTGGGTGTGCAAATGCTTCACTTCATTTTGAATTTATGAAACTGCCTAAAACGTGCATCAAACATGCTGCAGAATATTATAAACATTGCACCTCACTTTGGAATCATAAAAATATTAAAACATGCATTAAACATCACGCAATACATCATTCTTTAGGCATTGGTCATATTGAAAAAAATTTACAAACATTAATTAAATATAAAAACTTGGAATATGATTAGATGCATCCAATCTTTAGGTCCAAATACAGATTTTGACCAATCTGTAATTTTGACCTCATATACTCAGTTCTGATGAATTAAGTGATGTCAAAGATCCCAATCCTGAAAGCTGATTTTTAAATAAAATACTCTGCTGCAGAATTTAAGTAGCAATTAGATCTTATCAATCAGTATGACTTATGTGAGTTGTTCTTGAATATGAGGTATTGCTATGTTTCCATGTGATGGTGCACATTTAGAAAGTTTACCATACAACTTAAAACTACTATAAAAATAGAAGTTCTATATATATAATGGATACCTGCAAGCAGGAAGACAGCTGTCTTTAGTAGGGTTTTTGAAATAACTATCAACTGAAAGAATTAGTCCTCTAGTGTTAAGAGCTCTGCTATCATCATGAGAAGATTATTACATTAATAAGGACCATTTGGACAAGTAATGACATAGTATAGTTTTTAATCTTCAAAGTAAATTACAGTTGAGAAATACAGCTTTGAGGCAGAATTTTATATTATACTATGACTTCTCTTTATAGTCTCACAATAAAGCTGCAGTGTTGAGTCCAGGTAGAGTTTTTTGAAAGAAGCCTTTTTAATCTATACATCTCCCCCTAGTGGACAGTGGCTTACTTGTACATCAAAAATGTCATCCAGGTTGATGATAGTGTTTATATTTATTTGAGTTATGCCAACCAGGGGATGGACATTACTGAAACTAAAAGTAAACTAAAAAATGTAACTAATTGGTTCAAACAAAACGCCCAAATGAGCGTATTAAGTGAACACTTCAAGAAAAACAATCAACCAGATGGGCAGCAGAACCGCTTATCCCTCCATGGTGGAAGGGGAGGGGAGATTGGGGGGCTCATCTTCAGCAGCAGCTTCTTCCTCCCATAGTAGAGTGCATGTCAAGGCAGACAGTAAGGGCGTTGGGGCATCTGCGGCATGTGGTTCAATATCACTAATTATTGGTATTTCATAAAAATTGCCAGCTAGGTAAATGGCACTGATATATTTGGTTAAAGCTTTTTCAGCTTTAATGCGGACATCTGGGAGTTTAACAAACGTGACAATGTTGGTTCAGGTAATTTTTGATTTTGAGTTCTGTGCTATAGTTGCCACATTCTGGATAGCATCATTAACGTTTTTGTATAACTGTTTTACTGTGATTTTACTCTTTTGAGTAAGACTTTCAGGGATAACAGGAGGTGGAATTCTTCCTGTGAGCATTGCCACTGATTTGGTGACAGCTTTATGAAGGGGACAACAATCTGGTGTTGCAGCTGCTTTGACTGCAAGCTGGTGACCACTGAAAAATGATTTGGAGTTTGGCTGTGGGGTATATAGTTGAGGGGGGTATTTTGCATCCCATTCTGCATTAATGAACCGATTGATTTGCAGAGATAGTTCTTTAATGAGCTTAGCTAATACGTCAATTTTAGCTAATAACTCCCATGGGTTTTGGTTGAATTGGATTGAGAAATCAGCGTACAGTTGAGGTTTGGTTGATTCATTTGAGGAAGCATGGGACTGAACTGGGATCCAATCCAATGCTTGATTGGAGGAATCATTTGTGGCATTGAGGCGAGGAGGAGGCTGATTGGTGGCTGCAGCTGCAGCTGCAGCTTCCAGTTTTGGGGATGGGAGAGGTAGGATTGTGCCCCATACTGGAACTTGTACAGGGTGGTCAGCAGATTGGAGGTCAGCAGATGAGTCATCTGATCTATCAGAAGTGGCTAAGAAGGGGCACTTGCATTTTGAGTGGTCCAACTTGAAACATAATGGATAGATCATCTACCCACCCTCAACGCAGACCCAAAATGGATGGTCAGGCACTGAAGAAATAACAGTGCAAGGGGGAATTGAGATGGCAATTTTAATAAATTCAGGGCTGATTGTGGCATTAGCCCAAGGCCCAGCGAATCGTGTGGCCCCATTTGGGACCACAAATTAAGATGGGGTTGGAGTCATAGGCAGCCAAACCATCCATCAGTTCCTGATGGAGCACTTCAGGGGAGGTGAGTGGGCAAACCAGCAAACTGGACCACCAAAGTGGTGTCTACTGGGAGCCAGGTCTGAGTTGTGGGGAGAGGGGGTGCCCTGGAATACCAGGGGCACAGTTGCTGCAGTGGCAGCATCAGCTTTGCAGGTGAAGCTGAGGTCAAAAATCCCTTGTAGGGGTGGAAATCTATAAATCTGGCAGGTGTCATCACCACCTGTGCCATTTTGATAATGGCTTGGTTGTGGTATGGGAATAGTTTCCCATATTTGACCCTTATGCTGTAGCGCATGTTGCTCCGGGGGAGCACCAGAGGGCAGTGAGGTACCATTTGGGTATGAGCAAGGTGGGCATCAAGATCCTTGGGAGGAACGAATTTCCCCATGGGTTTGTAATGATTGGGTGAACCAGTCCTAGTGCATTTTCCTTCCAGATGGAAAATGGTGGGGGAGTTTCACCGCTGCCCCACACTGGAACAGCTGGCAGAGAATCTGAGGACATTGGAGTGAAACTACAACAGGCAATCTGGATTTGTTTTATTAATTCATATAATTTTGCTTGAAAAGTTATGCTGAGCAGAAAGAGAGTGGTTGATGATAGTGTTAGTAATTAAAATAAAAGTTAAAAAGCTAATCTTAAAGTTTGGAGTAGATTTAATATTATCATATAGCTATATAGCATAGTTATAACAGTTCTTACCTTATTCTATCAGATAACACTTTTACTTTTGGGTCTTTGCCATCAAAAACTTATAGTTATATATATGTATCATATAACAAATGTTTATTTATCAATATTTAACCCTTTCAGTGATTTTAAAAAAATCATTTTTTGGCCTTAAATTTGGCATGATTCTCTTAGCCAATGTTCACTTTTTTTAAGCTCATTTTGGTCCTTGTCATGACATGAATATTCAATAAATTTTAAAATAAATATATATAAATCTTATTTTTAATTTGACACATATATGCATTTTTATATTTACATTTAAATTTATTATGAGGCATGCCGACCAGGGGATGGACATTACCAAAGCTCAAAGAGCAAAAAACTGAACAAACTAATCACTTGAACCAAATAAAAATGACTGCTCAAAATGAATGGGTGAAACATAACGATCAAGACACCAACCTACCAGGTGGGACAGCGCCGAGGCGCTCAACCTACCATGGTGGAAGGGGAGGGGTTTGGGGGCTCATCCTCAGTCCTATGCTCCTCTTTGGTGAGAGCGCGGGACAATGAGGAGAGCAAAGGGGTGGGGTGATCAGTGACATGGGGAGTGAGGATGCTAATGATTGGCTGGTTGAGGAAATTACTGGAGGACAGTAAGTCACCAATGTATCTGGAAATGGTGGCCTCCACCTTAATGCGGAGGACAGGTAGCTGGGACAGTGAAGCCACGGAGGCATGGGTGACTCTTGGGTTGGCTTTTGAAGTGGAAAGCACTCTCCGGATGGCTTCCTTAGTGTGCCTGTGGGCAAACTGAAGGGTCTTTTTGTTCAGCATGGATGTGGATGTCTTGATGATGGGAGATGGGAGTTCCATGGCTAGTGCTGCTACTGATGACTTGGCCATCTCACAGATGGTATTTATATCAGGGTGGGCAGCTGCTGTGACAGCAAGCTGGTGGTCCAAGCAGAACTTAAAGGCATCCAGTTGGGGCATAAAACTGTTGAGCAACCAGTTTGGGATTCCATACCTGGATAAGTTTGTTGTATGTGGGCTGCAAGGCTTCAATTAAATTACCCATCTCATCAGTTTCAGCCAATGAGGATCAAGGGTTCAAGTCAAACTCAAAATTGGGGTCAGCAAATTGAAGTGGTGTGGCTAGTGATTGCAGGATAATATGGAAACCTATATTAGTCTAAGCTATTTCTTGATTGGATAAGGTGCAAGTGGCACTGGCCTGAGGAAGGGGCTGGTTGGCTGCAGAGGGCACCAAAGTGGCAGCAGGATTTGGAGGAGGGGGTAGGATTGTACCCCATGCTGGAAAAGCAGTGGGGTGCAGGGCTAAATGGAGGCCAGGTGATGATAGTGCTGGGTCTGAGGAAGCTGCAAGGGGGGCATTTATGCAATGATTGATCTAACTCAAAGCAGGAAGGACATACTGTCCTCCCACCCTTGACACAGGCCCAGAATGGGTGGTTGGGGGCAGAGGGTATGATGGTGCAGAGGGGAGCAACAACACAATTTTTAAAAATTTTGGGCTGATCATGGCAAATACCTGAGGCCCAGCTAGGCGAGCAACCCTATTGGGGACCATAAACTGAAGGATGGGGTTGGAGCCATATGTGGCCAAACCTTCCATTAACTCCTGATAGAGTACTGCGGGGGGAGATGGGTGGGCAACCCCACGAACTGGACTACTATAGTGGTGTCAGTGGGGAGCCAGGTGCATGTTGTTGGTATAGGGGTGCCCTTGAAGACCAGGGGCACTGTAGCCACAGTGGCAGCATTAGCTTCACAGGTGAAGCCTAGGTCAAAATACCCCTTAAAGGGGTGTAAGTCTATGAATCTGGCTGGCAGCATCACCACCTGGGCAAGTCAATAATTGCTTGTTCCTTGTATAGGAACAATCTCCCATACTTGACTTAAAGGCCAAAATGGAGCTGGGAGCAGGGGAGAATGAGTGGGCTACAAGGCACAGCCTGGGTATATGCCAGGTAGATGGCAAAATCCTTGGGTAGAATAAACTGACCCAAGGACTTAGTGGGACTGGATGAACCAGTCTGAGCACATTTTCTAGCCAGATGGAAAATGCTGGGTGGGGTTTCACCGCTGCCCCACACTGGAGCAGCTGGCAGCAAATCCAATGTCATCAGGGATTGAACAGGAGTGGCTGGTGTTTGATTGATAGTTGTTTATTTACTTTTTTTTAAATAAAATCACTTGAAAGTGACTCCAAGTAGAAAGAAAAGCTTTTTCCATTTTTAGATTTACATACCCCTTGATTTTTGAATGCATATATGCATTTTTAGATTTACATACCCCTCAGTTTTTGGATGCATATATGCATCAAATCATTGAAAGGGTTAATTGTTATTTTGTAAAATATTAGTTCCTATAAAAGATACAGTAAAAGCTCTAAAAAATTACTCTATTTACCTAAACTTTTTGCATCAAGGCTGATGCATAAATAAAATTTTATATATCCATTAATCATATAATAAACGTTTTTCTTAACACATGTATATATAGATACATTTATATTTTACCCAATAATTGAAGAGAACTCGTGCATCTAGCTAGATAAGCAGTCATATCATCGTATTTGTAGTATCATATTATTTATATAGCAAAAATTGCATTTTGTACCTTCTTAAGGCTTTTATAATTAGTATTTTAAAAATTATACCAAAAATTTTACCGATAAATTTATCTATAAATAAATAAATCTTTACTCTATTTAGTATAAGAAAAGAAATAGATGAACAGACTGATGTATTTTATAAAATAGTACTAGCGGAGTTACTCATGTTTCGCTACGGTAACTATAGAATTTTTAGATATTTAAATTTATTAACTTAGGGGATACCCAAGTGGTAGAAAGTGACCTATACCGCTGCCTCCCCGAGTTCGATTCCGGTACAGAAACTTTGGGGGGACGACTATGAGTGTTGGCGTTGCGCAACAATGCCCCGAACCGAGATAGCGAATAACAAAGGCGGTCCATGGAGTTCCTGGCCTATCATACGCCACGCATGGAGGTTTTCCGGATTTTATCCTCCTTTCCCATTCATTCGATGTCCCATTAATCGGTGCGATATCGTCCCCAGGTCGGCCCACCTCGAATAAAATATAAATTTATTAATTAGATTTTATACTATAAATAAACAATAACCGCTCAGCCAAATCTTATAGCTCAATCGAATCAACCAAAAACCACCAACCACTCAGCTAAACCTAACTGAACTTATCAAATTAACTAATAACTAATCACCCCTCAAAACTAAACTGTCTTATCAATTCGAACAAAAGCCATCAACCACTCGACCAAACAAAATAAACCTATCGAATCAATCAAATAACACCAAACTGCTATCCAAAACATCTCTTTATACTTAAAATCATTTTGTGTGACATATCTTCCAAACTACCAAATCAACTTCTACTTAAATTGCCAAAAGTATTTTATTAATTAGGTGTACCAAATTAGGCAGGTTTTTTAAAACTATACAAACCTAAAATCCAGATGCCCGTGCTTCGCTACGGTATTTAATTTATCAAATGATAAGCTCATACTGACATAGCCTATAAGCTATGCCAGCAAACTCTCGAGCCACTCAGACTAACAGCTCCACTGTTGCTCTCGTGGCTGGTGAGCTGATTATCCTAACTACTTAATCTACTTAAACTCTAATACTGATTTTTGTTGAGTTTCATATGAGCAAATTGGTGAATTATTAGATAATATTCGCCAATTCTCACCCACTCGCCCAAATAGATTGAACCTATCAGTCTCGATAATTTCAGATTCGATCTTATATGCCAATTCTCACCCACTCACCCAAATAGATTGACCCTATCAGACTCGAAGGTTTCAGATGTCAGTCAGTCAATAGGAATGTCAGTACGTCAGTGAAATTTTTTTAAGTAGATATATATTGATAAAACTTGTAAAATAAAGTAATCACTAAGATACTCTTATCTATTACCGAAGTTTGTATCAAAATTGATGTAAAATAAACCATGAAAATAAACAGATATTTATATTTTATTCGAGGTGGGCCAACCTGGGGAAAATACCGCACCGATGAAGGATGAAGGAAATTCGAATTAATGGGAGAGGAGGATAAAACCCGGAAAAACCTCCATGCGCGGCGTATGATAGGCCAGGAACTCCATGGACCGCCTTGCTATTCGCTATCTCGGTTCGGGACATTGGTGCGCAACGCCAACACAGTCATAGTCGTCCCCTACCCAAAGTTTCTGTACCGGAATCGAACTCGGGGAGGCAGTGGTAGAGGGTCCATATTCTACCACTGGGGTATCCTCCCCTGAAAATAAACAGATATTGCGTTTTGTATATAGAGATGATGTCAAAGCATAAGTTGTAAACAAATCAATAAATAGCACAAATTAATTAAGCCTCATATTCTAGTAGTAAAAGTTTAGTTTACTTATTCGTTTAGTAAATTTGTGACTCAAATCAATTAAAATTATAAAGAATCGTCAATTTAAGCATTAACCTGTACGTTTCTTAGATGACAACTCTATTTTTATTGTAATTTATCTGAGTCTAAATCGAAGGAGCGTGACCAGTAAGAAGGGTAAAAGCCTCAACATACTTTTTTAATGTGGCTTTGACAACGTCATCAGGAAGAGTCACGCCTTTGCCGGCTGATTTGTCGAAATCGATAGACAAAAGGTAGTCCCTCACGTACTGTTTATCAAAACTAATTAAAGAAGTTAGAATATAAGCAGTTTGTGAAACAAACCTATTTTGTCCTTTTCCAACCTGGTAAGAGTCAATAGGCCAGAAACGTGAAGAATCTTTAAGGTTTATAAGATGTCTAAAAACGCTACCTACCCGGAGTTAGAACCTCATCGGCTAGGATTATGGTGCCTACAGCATCTTTGCCAAACTCGAATTTTGTATCCGCAATGATAATCCCTTTAGTTAAAGCATAATCTCTAGCCTATTTTATACATGTGAAATAAGTATGAATAAGACGATGCCGCTTCAACATTACCTTTGTATAAATAGCTAAAGCTAATTTTTCCATGGTTTGAGCTGCTTCCTTACCAATTATTTCAGCAGCTAAAAAAGGTAAGCCAAATTCGTTCGAGAGATATAAGAGCTTCGAAATGGTAACATGCATAAAGGTCAAAAAAGATGTTTTGTACCTTTGGATACAGAAATGTTCTCATCTAAGTTAGATTGGTGCCATTAGCATTATATAAAATGATTTCTCCAAAAATGTTTAAATGCAAAAAATTAAAGTGTTACAGTAAAAGTTCAATTGTAAAGGGTGATAAACATTAAAACACAACAAATACCGTGATCACCAATTTCAGCCTTTGTAGAGGGAGTAAATAGCGGGGTTGGCAGCTTATCAGATTCCAATAACCCTCCAGGCAACAAGATTGAGCAAACAGTGCCTGAGCTTTGATACTCTTTCCAGCCAGACCCTTAAGAAGTTTAGATAAGATTTTAAATAAACTCTAACCTGCAATATAGCCTCTAACTATTGCTTCAACGGGGTATATGCTCAAGCTTTTTACAAGCATAGACCTGCCTTCGAGCTGATCGCGGTATTTCTGGACAGTAGTCGGCATTTCGTCAAAATTAGCCGTAATCGAATGATTAGGCACGACATCTTTAAGAAGCTTAAACCAAAAAAGGCTAAGTTGCGTGAGGATCTTTCCCTTTCCGGGAATCCCTAAAGAATCAGACATCAATTGGGAGCTTTTAAACAAACGTATTTTGACACAATATTGGTTTTTAGTATAAGAAATCTTTTATTTAACTCTTCAATTAAAACACTTACGTTTTCCATTACAACATCAAAGGCACTTAACCTGTCTGTTGCAACAAAGAGAAGTTTCCCCTCTTCGACCTGATAAATATCACGAACCTTCCCACGGGCTAAGAGTTTCAGATCGGGGCAATTAGATTCGAGAATGTGTCACCCATTCTGAATATAGTCTACTATAATAAAAAGACACGTATGTACCTTCATTAAAACTTGTGGTTTTATAAACTTTAAAAAAGGTAAACAAAAAATTACACTAATGAATAATTCCCAAAGATTGAACTAACATGAAAAAAAGGTATTATAAGCTGAAGTTTCTTTGAAGTTCTTTGACTAGAAAGTAAAAGTAAAACCAGTCTTAGTTGGCTTTATACATTACCAAATGGTAAGCAATAGATCAAGCAACTTAAATTAAAAATCCCTTGAGACTACAAGGCTTGCAAAATCTTATTGGAATAATATACTTAGAATTCACTTTTAAACGAGATTCTAAAAAACATACTTTTATTTCAAATTAAGACTAATTTCAAAAACCACCTAACAGCGATAGCTGTTTGTCAAGTTAACTAATAAACTATATCAAGCACAAAATTTTTTGTGTTGCAGTGCCCAGCCATTAAAAGCAAAGTCGAAAGCCTACTACAAGTTTTTTGCTAGACCGTAGCAAACTTGCTTCTAAATTATACTGATTGTGATAACTGACCTAGCTTAACCCTAAGTGGCAAGGTATACAGAAATTGATCTGGGTATAAATTTTTGGTAATCTTCGACCTCGAGGTTGTGAAATCAATAAACGAATTTAAAATTTAGACTGTACAGTCATACCCCGCTTAACGCGAGAGATACGTTCCTCCGCGATTCGTGTAAAACGAAAATCGCGCTAAGCGGAGTAACTGTGCAACAATTTTATTCGAATTGAGTTGAACCCAAATTATCAACGCTTATAGCTTTCACGTGATGGAAACAGTCAGGAACCAGACTTCTGCCTAAGAAATAAGAAGATAATATCATACCCTCGGGACAGAATTTTAAATTTAATTTTAAATTTTATTCGAGGTGGGCCAACATGGTGACGATACCGCACCGATTAAGGGGATATCGAAGAAATGGGAGAGGAGGATAAAACTGGAAAACTTCCATGCGTGGCGTATGATAGGCCAGGAACTCCATGGACCGCCTTTGTTATTCGCTATCTCGGTTCGGGGCATTGGTGCGCAACGCCAACACAGTCATAATCGCCCCCAACCCAAAGTTCATCGACCGGGGTCGAACTCGGGGAGTCAGTGGTAGAGGGTACATATTCTACCACTGGGGTATCCTCCCCTCAGCTTTCTAGTAAATTATTGTTTTGTTTTTATTATAAGCGGTGCAAATTAACCCCTAATAAAATTGTTGGACTTTAGATGTAAACGCACCAGCGAGCACCTGAAAAGCCTAAAATCCAACACAGAGCTAAAAGTTAATCATTATATCGATTCTTTTTGATTTTAATAATAAAAAAGTATCATAATCTGGTATGAGAAAGACATATATAGTTTTCAAATTAATAGATCAATCGATGAATATATTAGCAAGTCTCCACAAGAAGGTTTCCATGTATTTGTATTAGGAATCAATCACCTTGGTCATATTTATACTTTCTAGGAATTAGAAAAGATAAAATGAAGTTTTTAAGTTTAAGACTTAAGTTAGTACTTTCCATATATGTCAAAAATAGATATATAAATGAATTATCATTATAAATTCTTCAAAAATTAAAATATCTCAGTTCTTTTAAGCCTGATATTAATGCATTGCACAACTTGATAGGTGTAATGTTTGAGGTTGGCGCCAAAGTTGCTGAGATGCTTCACCCCAAGTTTGCAAAAATTTGAGTCCTTTCAACCTTTAAAAATTCACTAAATCTTTAATTTTTGGCTTGTTAATCAGAGTTCTATTTGATCAGGGAGTACAAGAGCCCAAACTGTATAAATCCTCTCAGGTTTTGTTTTAGAGATACATGAGTTTCTTTCTCTTTAAGTAAAAAAGCATTATTCCTCCAATTTCCTAAAGTTTCATCCAAGGTACTATAAATAGGCTAGCACTCCTCCTTGAGGGCACTGTAAGGAGAGTATCTATAACTCTCCTATTCCCAGAATGGTAGTGATTGGTGCACAGGGCCAACGCCAGGGAATTAGTTGTTGGTACAAAAGCTACTAGAGCCCAGCAGAGGGTGCTTAAGCAATAATAACTTAAGTTGAGGAGTGTTATCATTAGAGTGAGTAACCAAACAGGAGCAATGTGGTGCATGGAATAGTATGTTATAGGCATCCTAGGTTGGAGGAAACCTGTGCAGCCCAACAGTGCATGGGCAGATGGTTTTATCATAGTTAAAATTAAATGTTTAATGTAGTGTGAGACCTCTGTGAAGAGGTCTGTGCACAGGATCATCCAAGATAACATATGTAAAAAAGGTGTACTAGCAAAGGGGTTTATTATAAGGGAGAAGTCAACCAACAGGAGAGATTAGCCTTAACATGAGAAATTTAAGGGATTTCAGAAAAACAATCAATTGAAGGAGGCAGGTCTAAGCCAAGGTGCACCAATAGGTGCACGCTTCCATTGGGCAATACACTGTACTTGGTAATTAACTGAACTAAGGTAATTGATTGTAGAAGCAGCTGATCCAAGCTGGAAATTTTGAAAACCAAATGGGTTTCAAATCCCCGTTCACCTAAAAACTGAAGTGAACCATTTTTATTCATCGCAAGGCTAGCTTATTTTAATGCACCTGCTGTTATACAGGGCTAAACTTCTCTTGCATCCTTGGGACAAACCTGAGCATACTTTGCCTTGACCCAGCATTGATCTATGGTATGCTTGTGGTCATGGACGCCTTCAAACTTCACCTTCTTGGCCTCCCAACATGTTGCTTTGTCTTTAACATTGGTCCCAATTGTGATATCATTTTCTAACCATGACAGGCACTGACCAAATCTTTCCCTACCTTTAGCTTATTATAAAGCTTTTATCAGTTATCCTTTTCCTTTTTGTCATCTGCTGGTTTTGCAAATCCTGAGGCACATATCCTCTTCCTGGACCATGTACAGCACTCATTCAGGCGTAAGAGGGGTCCTAAGGAACCATTGAACTCCTTGTCTCATCTGAGTGACCTACCTCATGTGGTAAATGAACAATGGGTTACTTCCTTGGCTCACGTGGATCTTCACTCTGCCCCCATTTCCTCCTTTGCCTTGATGGAAATGATAGAATGGTTCATATAGAGGTAGGGCAATCCAGGGGCCATTGGCAATATCCAGGGGCTCATCCCACTCCCTGCTCATTAAAAAGGTTTCCCTGTAGAGGGTCAAAACCATTCTGAGTCCCAATTGCCCTGTAACTTGTTATGAAAGGTAATTTGGATCACCCAAATTTAAATTAACATATTGAGGATTAATAGTCCAAGTCAGTCAATTGAACCCAAGTCTAAGTTGATGGTATGAACTGCCAAAATTTAATTCAGTGGAACTGGGTGTGTGAATGGTTTGATCTAAAAAACATTTGCCAAAAATTGGGAATATATAATTTAAACTGGTCCAGATCCAAGGAGGAAGATACCAAAATCTTTATGAGTCAATCTGAAGTTTTTGATAAACCTTCTATCCATAAACCTTTCCTAATTTTGGCCAATCAGAATATTCACATTAGGTTCTCAGGTCAATTCAGGTAAGCCCCTCTCCAATTTTTTACCTTGAAAATAATAGCCTCCTAGAGTCTGTTGTCAATTCAGTTTCTCGTTTTAAATTGCTAATTTCAGTAAAATCCTTTGACACTCTTATTTTTTTATAAATATTAACCACTATACTCTTGAAAGCTTCTCCCTAAACTGGAAAAATATGCCTCTGATAACATTTTACCCCTTATGGTCATCAAGTGGGCTCTCCATTTGATCAATATGGTCACCCAGCGGAAAAATGCTGATCACTTGAGTGTGATGGCCAGTTTATACCTAATTGTTGCATTTTGAATCATATTCAGACTTTCACATCTCAAGTCAAAATTGCTTATAGGATTTTCAGCTGGCTTTGGGTTTTTGCACTGAGTTGTACCTCTCCATGCACCATACTTAAGCTCTTTTGAGCCTAAAGTATGATGCATGGAGGGGCTCCCCAACGGGCAACTAAAAGGCTGAGCATGCACTTTTTGGACCTTGGTTTAGATTTCTATACTTCTGTGGGCCCTCTGGCCTCCCTTTACTTTCTTTACCTTGTGACTTCCATGACATGGCAAGTTTTACTGCATGAAAATTGAGATCTTGGGGCTTGGCTTCTCCTAATTCCTTTGTCTTAATATTGTTGCATTTTTGGAGCCACAACATTTTGTAAAGTACCTTGCTTGCAAATTTTATTTCATCAATAAAATAAAGGTTACTTAAGGGATTTGCCTCATGTACCTGGCACTCTTTTTTCATGTTTGAGTTTCCTTAATTACAAGATTGACTAAATCAGTTAAATTAAGCTCTAATGTTTACTTAAAAATCCAAATATTGATAGACAATATTTTAGCGCCATTAAATGGCGCCAAATATAAGGCTTATGACAATCAGAAACTAGGATCTTTCCATTTGTTATACTGAGAAGGTACACCCCTGAAATAGGTTAACTATCTGCTGCAAATGATGCACACCCACTCATTCAAGATTTGCCTTACCAACCTGCATTGGTTCAACGTGATCCATTTGTCCTGTACTGCAAAAATATGCAAACTCTGCCACATCTTCTGCATATCAAGGGCTCCTTAATACCCAACCCATTTGGAGCCCCGTTCATCTGGGTTATCCAGAGCACCACTCCCAAGGGGAGCATAGCCCTGTTGTTATGGGTGACTCTCCATGCTGTTATTTTCCTGCTGCCAAACTTATGCAGCAGTTCAAACCCCAGTAACTTATGCAAGTCCATACTGAATCTCTTCTGGAATGCAATTTTAGATGGTTTGACTTTTCCCACCTATTTAGTGATCCCAGCTACAATCCTAATTATTAGAAGGCCCCAGAATACCATCTACTCTTTAGACCATTTTCCAGCTACCAAGGTACCACCCCAAAGGCCAGCAAATATGAAACCCCGAGGAGTTTTTATTCTCATTATCTCTCTAACCTTGAGGGTTGCCCGCATGACATGTGGTTATCCCCATTGCAATCATTTTGGGTTGCCTTGGAGTCTCCAGTATGCTATTGAAATTTTTATTACCTGCACATGAATGCTAGAACACCCCTCCTCAGTGTCATTAGAACTGCTGTGCCCTTGGCATTCTGGGCGCTACAATGGGGTGGTAACACACCCATACTGGGAGCCTAGTCCTATTCTAATCAGCCATTTTCTTGACAGGTTTGTGGTATTATGGTGGTCTGCGCTTGTGCTACTGGAAGTTGATGCCTCTTATGCCCATCAGGAGACTACATCTGTACTGTTTATGTACTGGAAAAGGACACCCAAATTCACCCACATGAATTCATATGTTCTGAGTACATTTTATCTTGGTTTTAATCCTGAACTTATCAAATAAGTTTCTAAACTGACGCCTCAATATATCTTCAAGATACCACTTTTCCACATCATGCGCCACATTTAGCATGTTCTCTCCTTTTTGTTATTGAGATTTCCTAACTCCTTAGTAAATTACTGAGATCAAACACTTTTCTTCCTTTTATGAGCCTGCTAAAAACCTTTTTTTGCTTCCTAATCTGTTTCCAATCTCTTAAGTTTATTCAACTTAACCTGCTGCATGAGGCTTGATAACAGAAATTCATGTAATAAAAATTTTTCAAGTTTTACAACTTAAGTTAGGTATTGTAGCTTACTTCATATTTAAATTTGTATATGTGTCTTCAGAGGATTTATGTTGATAGTTTTCTTGCAGTAAATTTTTTTTACAAACATAATATTGTTGCTAATATAGTATACTAGGTTTATACAGGTCCCCTAAGATATATAATGTATTCAAGTTGGGTCAACCTTGGGACAAATATACCACACCAAGATTTTTTCTAACCAGTACAGGTTTTGAACTTGTATCTAACAAAACCTGCACTAGATGGAAGCAGGAATTACCCTGCCAGGCTAAACACCCTTCCCCTAAGATATATAGCTAATAACAAAACTTTAAAGTAATAGGTTAATGTCAACCCTTATTAAGACTTTAGAAAATTATTTTCAAAAAATTAAGGTTATTATTACATTAAAAATTTAATTTATTTGAGGTACGCCGACCAGGGGATGGACATTACCAATACTCATTGAATATAAGAACTGAATAAATGAATGAACAGGACCATCTAATACTAAAAAAATAAATGAATGAATAGAACAAGAAAACAAAAACAAAAATAAAAACCTCCAACCAGGTGGGGAGCAGAATATTGCTAACCCAGCATGGCAGAGGTTGAGGGAAGGTCAGGCAGCTTTTCTTTAGGAATTTTTTCAATACAGTATTACTATAGTTGTAGAATTGGAAAAAAGTGA